>VMRM01000025.1:4280392-4463637 GCA_010277075.1 Poeciliopsis retropinna
ACATGCTAACCTATGAAGTTGGAAAACGTCAAAACGACACATGCTAACCTATGACTTTCGAAAACGTCAAAACGACACATGCTAACCTATAACTTTCGAAAACGTCAAAACCACACATGCTAACCTATGAAGTTGGAAAACTGACAAAATCACACATGCTAACTTATGACTTTGGAAAACGTCAAAACGACACATGCTAACCTATGACTTTCAACAATGTCAAAATCACGCATGCTAACCTATAAAGTTGGAAAACGTCAAAATCACACATGCTAACCTATGAAGTTGGAAAACGTCAAAATCACACATGCTAATGTATGAAGTTGGAAAAGTGACAAAATCACACATGCTAACCTATAACTTTCGAAAACGTCAAAATCACACATGCTAACCTATGAAGTTGGAAAACGTCAAAATCACACATGCTAATGTATGAAGTTGGAAAAGTGACAAAATCACACATGCTAACCTATAAACTTTCGAAAACGTCAAAATCACACATGCTAACCTATGAAGTTGGAAAACGTCAAAATCACACATGCTAACCTATGAATTTGGAGAACTGACAAAATCACACATGCTACCATATGACGTTCAAAAACGTCAAAACGACATGCTATGACGTAGTCGGACAAAATGTAATATTTGTCATTTCTTTGAATACACTCTTTCCACATTTTATTTCCAATTTAACTTTTGGCTGTTAAACTTCAGGAAATAAATACAATATTTTGAAACTCTTCCCTCTTTTCAAACAGTTCTTCATCGTTCTCTTGATCATCCTTTTGGCTGAGCTGATCCTCCTCATCCTCTTCTTTGTCTACACAGAAAAGGTAAACCTTGAATCTTGTCCTTTGTGCTTCACTTGTGTACATTACCCACAATCCCCTCTCCCTGTGACTTCCCAGGTGAGGGAAAACGCCCGGCAGGACCTAAAGGAGGGGCTGGTGCTGTACAACACAGAGAACAATGCAGGCCTGAGAGACGCGTGGAACAGCATCCAGAGAGAGGTAGATCCCACCATGATGAGGTTTGGTTTCTGTATCCTGAACTGGATTCCTCCTCCGCAGTGGAAGTGCTGCGGCGTGGCGAAGCCGGACGATTGGTCCAGCATCATGCAGGAGAACGCCGTTCCTGACAGCTGCTGCCAGCAGATTCACCTGAACTGCGGCCGCAACGCATCAAACGCCTTCTGGACACATGTGAGACTAATTTACTGCCGTCTTTATTCTTTTTCACGATCTGGTACATTTGAAAGAAAAATAAATCACACTCAGAGGCGTAAACACTTATGTATAAAGGACACAACTAGCATGAATGTTTTTATTGCCGATGCTTTATTAGAAACATTTTGATGACAAAAGAGGTTTATAGTTCAGTACTTTTCAGAACTAAGAAAGAATTACAAGAATAAAGCTGAAATTACTTTAGTTCCTCTATTCCTAATTTAACTAACAATTTCTTCACTGCAGTTTGTTACTGCTGGTCAACATGAGGGTTTCTAGCACAGAGGCTATTATTAGCATCTCAGTTTAGCTTTGTGAGTAACGTGAATAATGTAACTCTCTGGGTGATTCTCACTGGTGTGTTGTCCAGTCTGTGGATCTGTCCAAACTGCAGTGACCGGAAGAGGAAATAGCTGCATGTATTACAGTTTTAGCTGATTTAAATCATGTTCCAGCTGCGCTACATGTAGCGCCAGTCCCAATCCGCCTGGAATAAAAACAGAACAAACATTTCAATTTTTATGATTTAAATGACAATTAATTTCACTGATGAACTGGACGGTTTTGTATGTCCAGGGTTGCTATGATAAGGTGGAGCAGTGGGTGGATGAGAACAAACACCTGCTGGGAACCATCGCCATATGTGTGCTGGTCATACAGGTGAGAATGTCGATTTAAATCCAACATGAAGTTTGATAATTATCAACCAGACCTAGAACTGAACCTTTGTTTTTGCTGATTAAACAGCTGCTGGGCATGGCGTTCTCCATGACGCTTTACAAACAGATCCACCGAGCCGGAAAGAAATACGAAGCTTAACCGGATCCAAACCGGCTCCAGATCGGCTCTGGTACTCAAACCTTCATAGTTTAGAAAACCAGTTAACACGTTTTCCACTGTTACTATTTTTACTTCCTCTATGCACTCAAATATTACGTTTTAACAACATTTAAAATTGTTTTTTATTCATTTTGTTTTCATAAGCCTCGACTGAAAACATGTTGGCAGCAGATGGGGTTTAAATCTCTGCCTGTGGAAAGTGATTCTCAACTAAAACGTTCAATAAAGGCTGACATTGATCACCAATCTGAGGTTTTTCTTTTCTCCTGATATTTAGGATATGCAAATGAGCCACATCAGCCAATCAGAGACGGGTTTTTTTCATCCAATCAAAACGGCAGGACTTATGAAAAATGCAAGAAAAACAAACTTTTTCTAACCAAATGTACAAATGTGCTTTCAGAAAACAACAAAAGGGGCTTTTCTATTAGAACAATCAAAGGTTGGGTTTTGGTCAATGTGTTTTTATCTGATTAATATTTACATATTTGTAGCTAAAAAGTAGAAATATGACCCAATATGCTCTAAGGAAGCAAGCGTTAATTTTGCATTTTTTATAAATCCTTACATTTTGTTTGGTCCTTTGAGACTGAAACTACTTATCCCTCATTCACAGAGATGCACTTAAGTTTCTGGCGGAAATAAAACCAACAGTTATTTGTTTTTTTTCCTGAAAGCTGGAGGGAATGTGGCTTTATTTTTAGACGTACCTCTGCCGGGAGTTCCTTCGGGGTCAGAGGTTGAGGGTTTTGTCGTTATCGTACGCGACGTTTCCCCTGACAATGACGTAGCGGATGAGCTCCTGATGCCCGCCCAGCTGGTAGATCAGATGCTCCCACCTGCAAGCAGCAGAGAAAGACTTAAAAATAAAGACAAACGTTTAAATCTGTTTACTTTAAATAAGATGAAAATCCTAAAATCTGC
Source organism: Poeciliopsis retropinna (assembly GCA_010277075.1). NCBI lineage: Eukaryota > Metazoa > Chordata > Actinopteri > Cyprinodontiformes > Poeciliidae > Poeciliopsis > Poeciliopsis retropinna. Next base: position 4,283,383 of record VMRM01000025.1, read on the forward strand.
TCCAATTAGGAGTTTTTACAGTAAAAGATTAAAACTGTTTGTTTTTCCAGTACATTTAAAAATGAAAGTTTGAATTAATTAACGATTGTGGAGCAAATTTTAAATATAACCAAGTTGTAACTCCCTTCATAAAACAAGTGGAGTTTATTTAAATTGGCAGGATTCCTATTATTGATCCATTCCATAAATGTACAATATGACCGACATTAAACTCCAGGTTTTAAACAAACCATTAAACAAACTTTCAGCCATCTTGATGTTGATTTAAGCTGGTAACTTTAGCACCACACATTAAGAGCTACAAAAAGTCTTAATTTCTTTAAAAAACATGTAAATTGGCCTTAAATATGTTAAGCACGGGTCTTAAATGTTAATTGTTTTACGAACATCAGCAATAATTCACATAAATGTTGAAGTTTTTGCAGACTAAACATCTCTGAGGACATTTTACAATTTCAGTGTCAAAAACCAGAATTTGTTTTGCTTGTTTTGTTCAGATTTATGGCCATTTCGGCCTTCGGTACAAACCGCCTCAAGCCCGTCAACATCATTGGCAAAAGTCAAGAACAAAAAAATCAACCTAAGACTAAATATTCCTGCTAGTTAAGATCTGATGTTGTGTCTTTAGATGCATTTTAAGGCTTTAGTTTAAATAAACGTCTGAGAGTTTATTTACCGTGTTGCGTTCAGGATCAGCAGGTCTCCGTGTTTGTTGACCTCCAGGGATCCGTGCGTGTCGGAGCGGCCGAGCGCGTACGCGGCGTTGATGGTGGCGGCAGCCAGAGCCTCAGTCATGGTCATCCTCATGTTGACGCAGGCCAGATGCATCACGACCGGCTGGAAGTAACAACACATTTACACGAGGAGGACGGGTCGAGACGGACAGGAAGCCGGAGGCGAGTCCTGACCATGGAGCAGCAGTAAGCGTTGGGGTTGAAGTCGCTGCCGAGGGCGACGATCACGCCGGCCTCCAGCATGTCTCCGGCCCGAGGCTGAGGCAGCCTGCAGGCACAAGAACATCATGAACAACAAATCAGGAGCACAGAGAGTCGGGTCGTCGTCTCAGCACCGCAGGATGTAAGCCGTGGTCGGGAGGAGGATGGCGGCGGTTCTCGATTTCGCCATGGCGACGATCCCTTCGTCTGTGACCTCCTCAAGATGGCTGATGGCCAACGCTCCGAGGTCCGCGCCCATCTGAGACACAGCAGCTTGTTTTAACGTGAATAATCGATTGAAACAATAAACGTTTGATGAATGAGAAACATTTTCAGGGCAACATGTTAACATCTGTTTTAAGCAATAAAATATTTATTTTATTGGCTATTTTCCATTTTTTATGCATTTCTCATATTGCATAAAAAGGCTTTACACACGCATCAATTTTTATTCAGTTGTTAGAATCATCTATTTTTAAAATAAAAGTTAGCTGAAGCCTTATTTAGACAAGTAAAACTTGAAACAATAATATATTTATAAACACATTTTGCAATTAAGAAAAACAAAACTCAGTAACTTTGATCTCAAGTGTCAGTTTTAGCTTCTCCTGGTTCAAACGTTTGCAAAAGTAAAAATCTCTTTCGCGTCTTTCATGATCCGATTATTTATCGATTAATTCAAAAATAAACAAATCAGCCCAACATGCAGATCCTTTGCTACAAATGAATCGTTCAACTAAAGGAATTTAACTATTTGTGCATTTCTGTCCTATAAAAAAGGCTTAAATGAAAAATCTGCAGAATAATCTGTAAGTAAAGCGGTTTGAAACCTTTGCAGCGTTCATGGGATGCAGCTCGTCTCCATGGAAGTTGATGTTGAGCCCCATTTCTTTCCCGGCCAGCAGGACGGCGCGCGTCGAGTCCAGATCGAAAACTCCCTGCTCACAGAAAACGTCGATGTTTTGGACCTTCAGCCTCCCGGCCGACATCAGATCCTTCAGCCGAGGCAGCTGGACCTGCAGGACGTCCTCTGTGGCTTCTGCCGCCGTCTTCCCTCTGAGGGACACAAACATTCAACTCCAGGCTTTTTGTGTCACATTTGGTGCATAAATTTCACATTAATTACATAGTTAAAAATAAATGTACACTGTAGTTTTCTATGTCTTTTTTAGTAGCAAGTGGAGTCATAATCTGGTGTTTATTATTCTTTCCCCAAACTGAAAAATATTAAATATGTTTAACTTTTAATGATTATTGCTAAATTTTAAACTGTGTACTATATGAAAAAAGCTAAATTTGTCACAATAAGCAATGAAGGTGGCCTTAATTATTTCCCTTCTAATGATTAATACGGTGAAATTTGTCTTATTTCAATAAAAAACATTTTATTCATGCCTGCAGTTCTAAGTGGTTTTATTTTGGATATTTAAAATGTCTTCCAGTTTAAATGTTAAGTGTTTGTTGAGGGCTGTTGTCCATATATTACTTGGAAATTGTTTCTAAATAATAATAATAATAATTACTGGGAAGTTACTGCAATATACAATAATATTTTTGTTTTGAGACCATTTTCAACTCCATTTGCAGATATCAATGAACTTTAACCCTGGAAGACATTTGAAATATCCAAATTAAAAAACAAAACAACCAATAAAACAAATTGCAAAGTCTTTGTAAACAAAACTGTCATAAAAAATGACTACTTGACGCCAGAATGAAGATTTTTGTCATTCAGTTTCTGGAACAAAGAAAGAAAAATAATAAATCCTGGAAATTATTGATTCATTTATTCCAACAGGGCTAAAACAAACACCAATCAAACTGTTTCATAAACATTGGTGGTTTAAACCGTCAGAGTGTCAAAACAAACTTCCGGTGTGCGACACGGACAGAACACCGGTGTTACACCGGATTCTGTCACCGCCATATATTCTGACTGCAGGGGGCGCTGCAGCATTTTAACAACAGAATAAAAACTAACATTTGACCATTAAAATTATGTCTATTATTGAAATATAGATATTGTTACGCACAGGAGAACATTAAACCCTTAATCAGTGGTTAGTGTTTCACTGTGTTTCTTACCTGGGCACAGCGTGGGCTCCACAGTAGGTGGAGGAGATGCTGATGGGAAGCGACCTGCTCGCCTCCTCGATCACCTCCAGCATCTTCAGCTCCGTCTGGAGCTCCAGGCCGTATCCGCTCTTGCACTCCACCAGGGTGGTTCCGGCTCGCTGCATCCGCTGCAGCCGGTTCCTCAGGGAGGACAGCAGGTCGGAGGCGGCGGCAGCCCGAGTGTGCTCCACCGTGAAGTGGATTCCTCCTCCCGCGCGGTGCACCTCCATGTAGCTGGCTCCGGCTAGCTACAGGGCGGAGGGGTTCGCCATATTTAGGCGGTTTCTACTAGCTCAAATTTTATTTTTAAGCCGTTTTATTATTATTTAATGTATGTAACATCAAATGGTTGGCAACAGAAGAGGCCAACTGGCGATAAATTTACATTTACCCATGATGGCCGCAATAGAAAGCTAACTAGCTAGCAACGATATATTAGAAGCTAGTTAGCATTAGCCTTTGGAATCATAACGGAAAGCTTTCTAAGTGCCGTTGCCTCCCCTTCAAATTAAATATTGGCGTCAAACGTTTGTGCTGCAGAAAACAAAATCGTTTATGTCGCCATTATTTTAAAGATATTAATAAATGTTTCCTCATCAAAGGTCCACATTTTAAAAAATCAGACGAAACACGGTGATAATTAACCGTGCTACATTTGGTGCCTGACAAACGGTTGAGTTTGTAACTGTGGGGCGGATTGACCTTTGATGACCTCTGGAAACATTTATTCATATCGTTAACATAATATCAGGACAAAACAAATCTGCTGTACAAATATAGCACAAATGTTTGATTTGAAACTTCCGTGAGGTGCTATGATAGAGGCTAAAGATAAAAAAAGCTAACAAGCAAGGCTACATTAGCAGCTAGTTAGCGGTAGCCTCAACCGCCTCAAGTCACAAAACACAAAGATTTCTGCCCACAAGATTAAATACACAATAGAGAATGATAATTAAACAGAATGTTTTTTTTTTTAAATTAATTATTTTAAAGCCTTATTTTTGTGAATTTAAGACTTTTTGAGGACACCCTGCATAAAGCTGGCAGGCTAAACGGAAAGATTGGTGAACAGAAGGACTAAAATAATAAATATTTTACTGTATTTCCTTATTTATGTTTATCCAGATCTGGGAAATAATAATAAGATCTGAATGAAGCTGTGGGAGTGAACAGACTCAGTCAGGATGTTTATACCTTCATTGCAAATTCATGAACTCTGTCTCCGGCCCAGACTGGATGAGTGTGAGCATCAACAAGCCCTGAAACAAAACAAGGAAAAACATCTAGTTATTTATTATAATAAACAAAATCAGTAATTGTTTCCATTTTTGTTTTCTATATGTATTAAACAGATTTTTGAGTTAGATTTCACTGTGTTTATGCTCTCTGTATATTTCATCTTAATGTGGAAAAACAGTTTTAAAAACTGAGAATAAAATAAAAATACTAATGGGTTAATGCTAATCGTTAACTGTTCTTGTCCTCTCTAACTGCAAGATGCATTTTAAATACAATCCTTAAAAGTTTCCAATTAAATGTTCACTTTTCTTATTTAAACTGAGCCTTTTTTACTTAACTTGGAGGCATCATGTCTAAAGATGTTTAAATTATGGCCTCCATAAATAGATTTAAGTTTAAATAGATTTAATAAATATAAGTTTTTACTAAAAAGTGTTCGACTTTGTCATGAAGGTGCTTTTTAGTTAAACCCTAATAGATGCATAAACTTAATGAAGCGCTTTTAACTGTGGCAGAGTTTGAACATTTTTCATGTTTAAGGTCTGAAAGTTGCATGAATTAGACGGATGCAGCCAATACTCACCAGGAAGAACACACATCCCTGCAGCATCGATCACATTATCGAAGGAGGACTCCGAGTACCGAGCGCTGATGGTTTCTGCAGGACCCACAGCTTTAATCAGACCATCACTGCAAAGAGAAACAATTCACAGAAATTAGAAAAAGAAAACTTAACTCAGACTGTAGCTGAGGTGGAAGATGTGTAAAAGTCTTAGGTCATCCCTCATTTGCTTATGCTTCTAAACGAGTTCATGAATCAACCTGAAAACACCTGCACAGTTTTTAGATCTATTAATTGCTGATAACATGAAGAGATTAGGGTTGGTTTAAAACTTTTGCACAGAACTGAACGCCAAACTTTAAAAACTGTAATTAGGAAATGTACAAAAGTTGGCTGCTGGTTGCAGCTGGTGACTGCTTAAAAAAAAAAAAAAAAAAAAAAAAAACTAATTTTTGGTGTAATTGTCAACAATATCCAGAAGAGGGCGCCACTGGACAAACAAAAAAGTGCAGCATTACAATTTGGTGTCATGTTGGAGAAATCAACCACTTTCCACTTCAAACTGCAGCTTTCATCATCACTTTTTTAAAATTACAAATAGTTTTAAAATTATTTTTTGTTACATCTCACCTGCCGACGACAACGCTGGCGTTTTCGATCACACTCAGGTTGTTCATCCCCTGCCTGGTCAGGAATTTCTCCCCGTTGTTGCAGATTAAAACAACCTGCTTGGCATTTTTCACCAGCAGCCTGTGATTTCTGGACATCTTCCCTCTTCAAAAGCAACGCTCAGACTACTTTAGGGTGGAAACAAGGCAAATATTTGCCAAAGAGAGAAGAGGTCAAAGTGCACAGAGAGATGGGTGGGCGGAGCTCAAACACATTAAGATTCAGAGAGAAAAACAAAAGGAGCCAAAACCGCTTTAAGAAATGTTACAACAATCGTTTTATTGTTTCTGCATCGCAACACGCAAACAGGCATCGTAATAAAAAAGAAAATCAAAATTTGTTTCACATGGTGAAAACACAAACACACGTTAACTCCACCACCAGGTACAACTACAAAAACATCATCATCATCATCATCACTCTCTCATTTCTCCATCTTCTTCCTCCTCTTCCACGCCTCGGATGTACAACACATTATTGCATCTGTGGAAGGAAAAAAAAAAAAATTCAAACACTTATTCCAGCACATTTAATGATTAACAGATGTTGGTGAGGATTCCTGTTTTCTGCTGCAACAAACTTAATGCTCTCTCATCTTTCCCATTTTTAAAAGTGGCTAACAAATATTAGCATTCGAGTTGTGACTGTTTCACTCTGATCCCGCTTACAATAACAAAAAAGAAAATGTTTCAGCTGCATACATTTTTATCAAAGATTGTTGCTTCCAAAAAAAAATTTTTACACGTCTTCTTCACACTTTGATGTGAATAAACCACAACGCTAATGCAATAAAAAACTGTTTCCACACCTGATCAGCACTTCACCGAGATGCCCAGCCAACGCTCCATCAACGAACTCCTCTGTGTTCGCCAACTGGTGGAAAACATGCGTGAAAAAGGTCAAAAGGTTTCAGTGGAACGGGATGTTTTCGTTTCGTTACCAATCATTTTCTGTTCAGCGTCGGCCATTTTAAAAGCATCACAGACTAAAACAAACACTCTGCTTGGCAAAAATTAACCAAGAAAGTTACTTAATGAAAGTTAAGATCAGACAAAAACAACTGCCAATAATTCTCTCATTTATTTATTTTTATTATAGCTGCTAAATTATAATGGTTTTCAGAGTTTATTCATGTTAGAAAGGGTTTCCACTTAAACATGATCATCCAGTTTAGTTCATAACTAAGCAGAAAAGGTTATTTTATTTTTGTTTGTTGAGAAAATTATAAATTTATTCAAACGTGGATGGAAAGGAGGGTGATATTGTAGCGCCCCCTGCTGGATTTGGGGTAAAATAAAGTGAAGAATTATTCAGCACAATCTTAGAAGGTGTAAATTTAGTTTTTTTGGTTTAAATGTTTCATTATTTGATCTTGATTTATTTTCTTTATCATTATTCTTTACACAGCTTATAGAAGACGGGCTTTAAAGTCCCCAAGTGGAAAGTAATCACTGGCCAAAAAAACTTAATTGTGGTTTTTTTCTTATCAGTTCAACAACAAACTAAGTATGCAATATTTTACTTTAAAATATATATATTTAAAGATTTAAATAAAAAAAAATAAAAAAATGTTGGGCTTTATATAAAAAAACAAAAAAATGTTTAATAATTTCACAGAAGAACAAAATTTAGGTAAATCTTTGAGTCAATTTTGTTGCATATAGCATCGTAAAAAATTAAAGCAGATCAATGATTCATCTCATTGCATGTTGCATTAATATAACAAATACTTCACATTCAAAGATAATATAACGTCTACAACATATATTTACTCTCATTTCTATATTTAGTTTGCATTTTCTCAGGTTTGAAGAACAAATAAGTGCTAAGAAAATACTTAGGCAGGTGCTAATTTTATTTTGTTGTACTTAAAAATATTAAAGATCAAATTTTATGACAAAGTTTTAATGGATACTGAAACATTTAATATGCATTTTGTTCATTTCATCGCAAGAGTTTAAAAAATGTTGAAAAATTTGTATTATTCAAAACCAAAGTTGGTTCAATGAGCTGCAGTGTTAAGCTTATTTACGTTCTGTAAAAACTCCTTAGATTAAACATCACAATCCAAGTAAGACACTGACTGAGACATCTGAAAATGTTGTTTTGAATTATTAGGTTTGTGAATAATAATTAGTGTGAGGAGGAGCTCTAAGTTGTTCCCACCTGCATGTTCATGTATCCATCCACAGACACCAGGTAGCCTTTATACTCCATCCCCCACTTCAGCTTCACCATCACAGGTTTTCCTGTCAGGCCGTTGAGGAAAGGCTTCGGATTCAGAGGTAAACTCTGCAGGAAATAAAGAAACAGGAAAGAAAACTTTAGTTTACCACAAGCTGCCAGTTAAATTATAGGTGAAATAAAGGCATGGTGATATATTTTCTAAACCAAATGTCATAACTTTATAAAGTTTTTATTCTACTTGTTTAAGGTGCTTTTTAACATTTCCTAATAGCAGTAAAGGCTTGACATCCTGATGGTGAAACACTTAGCTGCAGTAGCTTCCAAATAAATAAATACACACCTCTGGGAAACGTATTGCAGTTTATTAAAGAAGTTCTGCTTTTTAATAAAATGACTGCATGTAAATAATTACAGAAGACGGAAACAAACGCGACGATTTAAACAGTCTGTTTGAGGAATTGTGACAGCTTTAACTCTGGTCGCAGTTATGAATGAGAAGCTAACGATGCTAACGCTAAACAACAGAAAACACACAAACGGGAAGAACGTTACGTCATTTCTACAAAGTTTAAAGGCCGCGTTAAAAGTTTACTCACCATATTTATTTCGATTCGATAGTTAATCAAACACTAAAAGTAGAAAATGCGATATTTTCGTAACAGGAACGTTTGGGTTCAAACAGCTAGCGCCACGCTTTGCCGCCGGCAGGAAGTACGTCACTCCCAATGCCGAGACAGAGGCTGCATGTTTTTTTTCCCGCACCGCCACCTAGCGGTCAGATAGGTGTACGCTCAACTACACAGAGACCGGAACATAAAAGATGAGATTTATCTAAAATAACACAACATTAAAACTAAGAAAGAGGCAAAAATTAATTAAAATAAAATATTTAAGTCTTTTTCACATTTTTTGATAATGTGATAATTAAGTTTGCAGAGTGATAGTTATTGTTATCCTGTCATATTTTTAGTTTTCCACCATTGTCAATCAATATAATTATGATTTTACAGTTTTTGTACATATTTATATTGCAGTACTAAATGTTTCTATTGAATTTAATAATATTTGGCTTAAGACAGCATCTTCTTCTGACTTTTTAATATATTTATCCTTTTTGTTCCATGGTGTTATTGTAATCTTCCTTTATAATCTGTATATGTTACTTTGCTTCTATTCTGATCTATTTTAGTTTATTGGGTTCTATTCCAATCTGTAAACATTTGGTTCTCCTCTGTTCTAATTTTTTATATAAAACTGTTTGACAGTAAGATGATTAGCAAAATGAAAACTGAATTAAGGCGTCCAAAATATTTGTTTTCCATGTGAGATCTGGGTCATGAAGTTTTGTCTCTGCAGCTCTTTTTTTATTTTTTCTTTACAGACATACATCATCATCTGGTAATTGCACTTTTTTCCCTGCTGTGAAGAGTTGATCCATTACTGACGCACATGGACAAGTTGAAACCCGCAAAGTAAATAAGGCAAAATCTGATTTTACAGGAACAGGTGAGTTCATTCAGAAACATTCCTGCGAAATTGGTCTATTTCTTAACATGTTTGAAATGCTTCTAACGTTACATCACTAAACTTATTTAGTTAAGTTTCCCCTAATTATCTGATCCATCAGGGAGTCTGGTTTCGACGATTTCACAAAACAGTTTCATAATCTCTCTAAAAATCAGAAAAATTATACAAAATAGGCAATACATGTCAATATACAAACAGTTTAAATACCTAAAAGATTTGTGAATTTACTATAAATAGAATGATTTAAAAGAGATTATTTTCAGATGATCAAAATGACCAAATGCTTTTTAAAAGATTAACAGAAATGAAAAAATATACTAAACAAGGCTTTAAAATAATCAAAGCTTTCACATACATGGTAAATTTTTTTTTTTAAAAGTCTCTATAAATATGGTAAAATTTCAGCAATCAGAGCTGCTGGTATTTTATCATAAATTACGAGAATTTTACCACATTTTAACAAATTTATGCTAAATTTAATCACATTTTACTTAATTTATACAGAATTTTATCAAATTCATACCAAAGTTTATCACATTTTACAGAATTTATGCAGGATTTCATCACATTTTACCATATTCATACAGAATTTTACCACATTTTACTCTATTTATACGGTACAAATCTGGCAACACCACCTGCTGGTCGTTTAACAAAAATTAGAAACTTTTTTTTTTAACACCTTTAGGAGGCTTAAACTGAGCGATTAAAAATCAAAACATTATTGGAAAATCATCTCGAACAGAATAAAGACTTGAAAAGAAAGAAAAGCACAAACCTCCCATGCAGCTGCTCAGTGGTCGTTAAAAAGAACACTTTTATTTATTTATTTTACCGTTTATTGTTCGGGACCTTCCCAAGACAAACTATTCTGGGCTTTAAGCCCTTCGTTTGTTGACGTCACCATTTGGAAAGAATCGACTGTTCGGGGAGCGAGCGGGAATGTTTTCCAGTCTGCTGCCTGATGCAGCTTTGAAGCCTGCAGAGGCTTGGAGCCCAACAACCAAACCATGTGCAAAACCTTCCCACACTTTTTTTCATTTCACTCCAAATTAAATATTTATTTTACAAACTAAATGTTTATCCTCCTCGCTAAATATTTAATTTGAAACATTAATAAAAGTTTGAATAAGAAGGTGAAAAACGAGCGTGTTTCCTCCAACAAGCTAAATAAATAAAAACTAATTATTATTATTATTATTGCATAACTTTACAAACTGCATTTGATAGAGCAGCTCAAATACATTCTTTGGATTCCAGTAAATATAAAATGTAAGTTTATCAGGCCTGCAGGAAGCTTTGCTGTGAGGCGGGACCACTGACTGGACCCAGACAAACAGAACCAGGAAACAGGTGAGATAGTTTAGCTTGGCTCACTGCTTATTGGACATGGGTCACATCCACAGAAAGCGGGTCACGCTTTTATTACACAAGCTGAGATTTGCATACAATTCCCGAACACAAGGGGGCGCTTTAGTATTTACTGACTCGGAAAAGTCCCAGTAAATCCGATTTTACGTCAATTATTGAAAATGTGGAAAACAGAACTTGACGTTTCCACGTTGCCGTTTTACGTCACTGATTTTCTACAACAAAGGAGGCGATTGGTGCTCAGCAGAGCGACCAATCGGTGCGTCACTTTGTGTGAGGAAACAGAAATCAGCTTTTCACACGAGGGGCCAAAACTAATTACACAACTGTTTATGTAATAAAGTGTCCTAATCTGGATTCACACCAGACACAGTGGCATCGATTTGTAGCTCAGTTTACCTGCATCTTAAATATGTAATCTAATGACTGAATAGCTATAAATACACTATTTTATCATATTTTCTGTTAATCGTAACTTTTTATTTTGACCAACTATCAAAGGTTTTAAAGGGATTTTAAACGGCTCTGGATGATACTTGTATCTATTCCTATCAAAAACAATAAAATGAAAATAAATGTATATAAATAAATAAATAAATATATAAATAAATAAATAAATGTTTATTTTTTTCACAAAATGTTACTCAAGTAAGACCAGAACTACTTCAACGTATTTTTTACTGAAGTACAGTAGCCATGCAAGAAATGTCTCCAGTAAGAGTAAAAAAGTATTTGGTAAAAGTACTGAGTGGCTGATGAAATTATCAATCATCTAATATTTAAAAATTACATCATCAGACAGAAAATAATAATAATGTTAAGTGGAAATGTTGGTATTTTAGGGCCAAAAATCACAATAACTCATATAAGTAACAAAATAATAATAAAATCAGGAAAAATATTTTTTTCTTTTATTGAAAGAATCAGTTTCTTTCAATAAAAACTGCAGGTGTGTTTGGTTAAATCAAGTTTGTTCTTCAATCAGTGGGTAGAAAACCCAGAAGTTTAACTCAAGTAAGAGGAGAAACACTTCATAATAAAATTACACAAGTAAAAGCAAATCGTACAGCGCAGTAAAAGTACATTAAAAAGTACTAGTAACTAGTTCCAGCTAAGAGAAATAAAACATATTAGTTTGTGGTTATATTGTGACAAAATGTGGACAAATTTGAATGAAATCTTTCCTAGAAGCGGTTTGAATGGTAAATCTGAGTGTTTCTTTAAGCAGGATAATAAAACAAAACGCAGGGAGAGAGAGAGAGAGGGACACCGAGAGAGACAGAGATACAGAGAGAGAGAGACAGAGAGAGACAGAGATACAGAAAGAGAGAGACAGAGAGAGACAGAGATACAGAGAGAGAGAGACAGAGATACAGAGAGACAGAGAGAGAGAGACAGAGATACAGAAAGAGAGAGACAGAGAGAGAGAGAGAGACAGAGAGGGACAGAGAGAGAGACAGAGAAAGAGAGACAGAGAAAGAGAGACAGAGAAAGAGAGAGAAACAGAGACAGAGAGACACAGAGAGAGACAAGACAGAGAGAGAGAGAGACACAGAGAGACAGAGAGAGAGAGACAGAGAGACAGAGAGAGAGAGAGAGAGACAGAGAGAGAGAGAGAGACAGAGACACAGAGAGGAGACAGAGAGGGAGAGAGAGAAACAGAGAGAGACAGAGAGAAACAGAGAGAGAGAGAGAGACAGAAAGAGACAAAGACACAGAGAGAGACAGAGAGAGAGAGAGAGGCGGAGCTGCAGCGCCGCCGTCACCAAACAAACCCTCCGCGTCTGAGCGCTCCTTAGAAATAGCGCCCGTGTGGCGGAGTCAGACTGCGGGGAGATGAACCACGCTGCGGGTCTGAGAGCTGCAGACGAGCCGAGCACCGCCGTTCATCCCTCCACCTCCTCCTCTGCGGGTCTCCTTCTCTCTCTGCGCGGCGGCGCGCAGCGTCCGGGATCATGTTGTTTTCTGCGTTACTGTCGCCTGACTGAGTCGCTGCTGAGTGAAAGAGAAAGTCCACACTGGATCTGAACAACTTCTTCTGTTTTTAATTATTATTGTTTTACATTTTTAAGACACTTGCATGGTCTTCTGTCTGGATTATCGCTGCCAGGAGACATGCTGGTTTTATTTCTGATCAGTCTGGCCGTGGTGTCTGACGCAGGTAAGTCCAATTATTATCTCACAAACTAGTGCAATCAGCCACTCAAGTAACGAATCCTGTCACGTAAAAAGCTTCTCGAGTTCTAATAAATCGGTGTAAGCTGATTTTGAGGTTTTCCAGCCTGAGCTGCAGGTTCAGGACAATAAATCCAGCAGAACTTGACACTGTGGCCCTGCAGGGGGCCCGCGGAGCGTCTGCGAGGCGTCTGAATGCTGCTCATCCCGCTCTATAGCTGCCAAACTTTATCTGTGTCAGAGTCCACGCTGGCTGCAGTCTGCGGCAGGCAGGTGCACAATGCCTCCATTATCCGGTTTTGCATAACATTTCCGATGGAGGTAAATCACTTGACTTGTGTACATAGACACAGTGAGTCAGACTGCAACTCTGCTCTGCCTTGCAGACGACACATTACAACCACAAACCTCTATATATTTTTAATTGGATTTTCAATTTTTTTGCATATGAAAATCTGCATTTAGTTCCTTTTACTTCAGTACCTGTTGTGGCACCAAACTGCAAATAAAAAATGTTACTAACTTGGCAAAAATGGACACGTTTTGTAGTGTTAAGTATATTATACTACTATTTAGTAGTAAGTTGGGCTGCTATGAACATGCAACACCTTTTAAACCACCCGTTCATTACTTGGCTAAAGACAGCAAAGATTTAAAAGAAAATTGTTCCAAATAAACTAAAAACATCTTATTAAACAAAAAAGCCCAAAAAGTTACACAACTGTAAATATTAGGGCAAACAGGAGCAAATTAAACAATTCTGTTTCTTAATTTTCATTCAAATATTACATGTTTAAGTTATTGTGAATTTAAAAGAGAAATAATTTCTAATAATAGTATTTTTGCGTTTTTAATTGAAGAAAAACATGATAAACTTGGTGAATTTGGATCTTGGAGCAAGAAATTTGGACCAATTGTAAAATCCAGTGAAATGATGTAACTGATTGAGTCCATCTTTCTTCTGTAGTATCGACCAATTTGAAAAATATTATGTGGCACCTTGAAAAAAACAAAGACAGAATCATGCTGTGAGGACGGTTTTCTTTGTCGGGAACAGAGAAGATGATGAGAAGATGGAGAAAGTTGTAATGGAGAAAATATGAACTAAAAACATTTGCATAGACTAGAATGGTAGCTATGCTAACGCTAAACCTCAAAGCACACAACGATAGCAGAAGATAACCACAAACGGCTGAACTTTTTGTTTTTTTTTGCAGAAGCAAACACTAAACCGCTACTCTCTTAAAAAAAAGTTTGTGGAGGCTAATCACAAAAAAAACGTTAACCTGAGTGGAAGCTAACGCTGAACCACTAAACATATTAAAAAAAAAACTTAGCAGAAGCTAACGCTAAACTTATACACTCTTAAAAACTTTGCAGACGCTAATGCTAATCACATAAAAAAAATGAGTGGAAGCTAATGCTGAACCACTAAACATGGTGGTTCAGCATAAAAATATTAGCAGAAGCTAACGCTAAACTGCTAATGCCTGAGATTTGTTTAGCAGAAGCAAATTGTAAACTGCAAAACACTAAAAAACTAGCCAAAGCTAATGCTAACCGTGTCCCAGCCTGTGGGCCACATCTTCATCGCCTTCTAGTTGACGACTGGTTGAGACTCGCAAACAGTTTCAGCATCTAATTTTGCTTCCTGTTACTTTAAAGCTGCATGGATAGGATGACCAAAGTCGAAAACATCCGAGTTCATCCAAGTCATGGAAATGGGTACGGAAATAATTGGCTTAAAAGGCTCAAAAACTGCGGCCATCTTGAGGAATGTCATGCTCATATTGAAGTGGCTGATGGGAAATATAAAAGGATAAAACCAGAGGGATGAAGATACAAATTTTATGCTTGCTGCTCTGATCCTCCAGTATCAAGTCATATTGATTTTTTTCAGGTTTTGTACAAAGAGGCAGTCGGGCCAAGGCATATGCAAATTAAGCAGCTGCTTAGGGCCCCCAAGAGCATCAAGTTAGCATAATGAAATATGTAAATATATTTAAAATAACACTGAATAATACAGACAAAATGCTATTACACATAGAAAAACAATTTCTATATTGTTTTTATAACTGTTACACAAGAAACGGTTAATATATTCCTTGTTGTTGGGGAAATGTAAGGAAACTAACATGTTTGCTTGTTTACTGTAAATTTAGAGCTTCTCATCTGATGTTACTTTAAGATAATTAAAATATGGCACACTTAAATACCAATTTGCATCAAAAATCCATTTTTAGTTTGTTAAAATCAACAGCCATACTAGCACTGGTATCATGTAAGCTGAATGTGAACGATGCTAACGATAATAGGTATGTTACACACATAGAGTAGCCTAGGAATGATGAAGTATTTAGTGTTGACTTGTTGGTATGTTGGGCCCCAAATGAAAATCTGCCGAAGGCCCCAAAAAGGCTTGTGCCGGCCCTGCCAATAGAAAATGGACCTGATTGTGGTTCTGTGTGTAATAACTCTAAGTTCAGCTGTTTGGGGTATAAAACCTTCTCTTCATTGATTCCTCTCCGCAGGTGTTTCGGTGGAGGCGTTTCGAGCCGGTGTGGCTCCCCGCTGTGAGAGCAGGGCCTGCAACCCCCGCATGGGAAACCTCGCTCTGGGTCGGCGGGTTCTGACTCAATCCGTCTGCGGAAACAACGGGACAGAGCTGTACTGCTCCTACGCCGAACCCAACGCCAACCCGGCCTGCAGCGCCCCCAAGTGCTCCAAATGCAACGCCGCGCTGCCCTTCCTGTCCCACCTGGCCGGCGCCATGTCCGACTCGTCCTTCCGCCACCCCAACACCTGGTGGCAGTCTGCGGAAGGCGTGGAGTCCGAGACGGTCCAGCTGGACCTGGAGACGGAGTTCTACTTTACCCACCTCATCCTCGTGTTTCGCTCACCCCGGCCTGCCGCCATGACCCTGGAGCGCTCGCAGGACTTTGGCCGAACGTGGAGGATGTTGCAGTACTACGCCAGTAACTGCAGCGCCACCTTCGGGCTGGAGGAGGGAAAAGCAGGCGGAGGCCGGGACGGAGCCGGCTGCACCTCTAAGTACTCTGGAGCTTATCCCTGCAGCCGAGGGGAGGTGAGGTGAAACAAGGCTTTTCAAACAACTTGAATACTAAGAGAAAATATCTTATCTGTGCATTTAAATGTTTGCAAAAGCTTTTGATATCGTTTACTTCAGCCTGACACAGTAAAACATTTCCCAGGACGATAAATTGTCTCAGAAATTATCACGATAAACGATAATGTTGCTGTTTTGAGACCACTTCTAAGTGAAATTGTGGTATACAATCTAAAATATTAACACATTTTAATGTCTAACATTTAACAGTATAACCAGGAGACATTTTAAATATCTACAATAAACAAGAAAAAAGCAAAGCAACAACTAAAATGTAAATGAACAAAAAAAACAGCTAGTTAGGACTAATCCACCAACCTGAAGCAGTTTCATCAAGTCTTCAGTAGAAAGAGAAAGCAACACTAGAAAAACAAACATATAGAAATATATACATTTTTAGCAAATTGCCTTTTTCTGAGTCCATATATTTCAGTCAACAATTAATAGATTACTAAATTAGTTGACGATTATTTCAATAATCAATTAATCACGATTAATCATCTTAGCACTGATATATATTGACTCAATCATCATGAAGAGCCAGATTTTTTAATCCCGTCGCATCAAAATCCTGACGCAGTGTGAGTGACCAGATTTAAATCAGGGCCTGAAATCCAACTTTTCCTTCGCTCCAAACACACGCAGCTCGCTCAGGAGTCAGGTGGCGCGGGGGGCGGAGCCACACCTGCGGAGAAAATGCTGGAGGTGTGTCAGGGTTTCAAACAACCTCTGGGGGGAAAAAAAGCTCCACCGATGAGATAATTAGCGTGTGGACGGTAATCCGTGCTGCAGAATCAGTGATTTTTCCGTGTTGGCTCCCCGGAGAAATCACGCTACAGGCGAGTGGCGTAGGAAGCAGAACGAGAGCAGAGCCAGGTGATTGAGCGCTTAATCGGCACGCTTTGACTGCAGCGCTGCAGAGCTTCCTGATGTTTAATTGGACCCGTTTGAGTCGGGAGCCGCTCTGCAGCTGCTGCTCTGGGAGCCTGGCGGTCATTTCTGCAAACTGATTCTGACAGCGGCTGGAGCGCCGTGTGTAAACAACATTTTGTTTTCCTCTCGGTCTGCGGCTTTCTTGTGTCAGTGAGAGCCAGTTGTGCAGGGAGCCTGACCTTTGACCTGTGACGCCTCAGCTGATGAGCCAGATCTTAGTGCTTCCACAGACCAGCTGTTTTCTCCTGCTGCTCAGCTGGCTGCTCTTTCTCCACCTCTGTAATTAGGCTTCACCCCTGAACCGGAGGCTGCAGAGCAAAACCAAGACAGCTGCACAGATTCTTTACACCAGGGAGGCTGTTTACCTCGATCATACGCTGCAAAAACACAAAGTTTACCAAGTTAGCACACTGGAAATAAGACTAAACTAACTTACAACTAACTTTTCAGCAAGATATAGGAGCTTGTTTTAAGTAAATGATTCCTTAATATCAATAATATACCAGTCGGCCTGTTACGATAAATTTTGATGTACGATAAATTGTTCCAGAAGTTATTGTGATAAATGATAATATTGTTGTTTTGGGACCATTTTTAAGTACTGTAATGTAATCGATAAACTTTAAATTCTAATGAACATTTAACACTGAAACTGGAAGATATTTTAGATATCCCAAATAAATAAACTAAACAACAAATAGATTGAATTAAAAGGACAAAATGAGACAACAACACCAGACTGAATACTTTTATAATTCAGTTTTTGTAAACAGAGAAAAACAATAAATGATGCCAATTGAAATTATTGAGTTTGTTTTAATTTATCATCATTAATTGATTTATTGATTATTGTGACATACTGATACTATGGGAAAAACACATTTTATATATAAGTGAACTAAATGTTTTTCATCAATTTTAAACGAATTATTTACTTAAAATAAGCTCATAAAAGTTACTTGGAAGCTACTTTTGTCTAATTTCAAGTGAACTTGGATATTTGCACTAGAATCTAAACCAAACGTACTGAAGATTTTGTGTTTCTGCAGTGCAGCTGCTCACAGATTCAGGACATCCAGGAATATTTGCTGAACATCTCCAAACCAAACCTCAGAGCAGATCTCACAGTTTCGTCACAAATCACTCTCGACAGTCGTCTCCTTCCGCTCCACCCGGACTGCTTTCTTCTTCTTCTTCTTTTCTGCACCGACAGCAGCTTTGAAGGGTTGACCTGCGGTGCTTAAACTCATCCACCGTCAGCACCTCTTCAGCCTTCAGCCTCACTATTACAATAATCTGCAAACAGGACAGTTTTTAGTTTTGCAATACCTATTGAAGAAACACTAGCTTGTGTATCTAATATCTCTTTGGAGAATCACATCAGAAGAGAGAAGCCACACAATTCCTGATAATACAGTAGAAAATATGGTTGCTATAAAATCTAACTGGTGCCTGAACCAAAGGGCTCCAGAGTTGTTCTTAAAAGTAATACCAGATTCTCAATAAACGAGTTTCTATCAAAAACAGAAGAGAACAAGTATACTTTCAAAATGTTGGACATGGTTTTCTTTAATACTTTCAGCCCATTTCTTTTTAAAGGGGACCTATTATTAAAAGTTCACACTTTGCACATTTTTTCTACTTCCGTTTTGTTTTCTGCTCCTTCTAAAAACAAACAAAGCGCTTAATTAAAAAACACCCAACCGTTTTATGGCAACAGATTAATGCTTTTTGGTGTCTGAAAAATGAGCTATTTCAAAAACTTTCCAAATCTAACATCACATCTCAGCAGCCACAGGGTTTCCCTCAGTGTATATAAGCCTGGCGGGCCACCAGGCTTCGCTTGTGCTCCCACCAGGCTTAGCATTGCTTATTTATTTATTTATTGCATTTTTTAAAGACTGGTGGCCTGCCAGTCTTAAAAAAATCTGACTCCAATAAAAAAAGAAAAAAATCTGAACACCAATTAATATCATAATTTGTGTTCAGATATTAATCTTCCAATAATGCATATTTATCAAGTAACAATTACAAATTTTCTGTCAACTTTAAACATTTATTAACTCAACAACACGCAAGCTGCTGGATGACTGACTGTCCTAGAGCCCAACCACCAGGCTTAGCTAGCTTAGCTAGTTTTCTTGGGGAAACCTTGAGCCTAGAGCCCCAACCCGATACCTAGCAACTCCAGCAGAGCTCCAGCTAGATTTACTGTTGTATAATGGCTGATGGAAAAGACAAGTGTTTTGTTGTTAACTTACTATCCAGAAACCACTTGCTGCATTCTTGTTGGTTGTGCAGGAGGCTCCACTTTTGCTTCTCATATGTATAATTGCGCATCTGCTTGTAGGAGTTTTTACACATGAATGTAAACATTGAGTTGGGCGTGTGGCCAGCAGCAGCTTATTTAAATTTAAAGTGACAAGAGGTCCTAAAGCAGAACTGATCAGACTAAAATCTCATTATCTAAGAATGATTTTGTGCAAAACATGTTTTGGATAGTCCATAAACCTTTCCAAATATGTTCAAGGAAGCATAGTAGGACACCTTTAAGGCTAAATGTGTAATCAGCACAATAATAAGCCGTGCCGTTACGCTGGTTTTGCAAAACAAAAACCTTACCAGTAATAATTAGCTTCCACCTGCATCAACATGATCAAAAACTGACATTTTTGACCGCATAAGGAGTCAAAACGAGGCTGCATGTGTTGTTTTTAGCAGCCATCAAAGGTCTCAGGGTTGCAAGTGAGCTGCTGGGATCAGATAAGTGAGACTGAAGGTTTGGAGCCGAGTGTCAGAGAAAGGGAGGGTGAAGGTGGGGAGAGATGGGGGTTTGTAGCTCGGAGCGATCGCAGGCAGCAGGTATTCTCGGTTTTCTGCTTCTCTCCTTTCTCTGGCCAACATAAAAGCGTGTCATCTCATGTGCTGAAAGCTTTCCGTGTTCACCTGTGATGTGGTAAAAAGGTGATGGTGGAGAGACGGAGGGAAAGTATTCACACGTTCATGAGGTCAGCTGTAAGAATGCAAGTGTTTGTTACACAGTCTGACTTCCTGAGGGAAGAGAGACGAAACTAGTACCTAGTTACATTTACTCAGTTACATTTACTTGAGTAACTTTTCTGAAATGGAAAATACTTTTGGGAGTATTTTTACTAAGCTCTACTTCTTACTTTTACTTGAGTAACTTTATTATGCAGTATTTGTACTCTTATTTGAAGGTATTTCTGGATTCTCTATCCATTGAATGAAGAATAAATATGTTTTTACTAAAAATTCAGACACACAATTGCAGTTTTTATTAAAGTTTAAGAAACTGATTTGGAGATATTTTTTTAAAATGTTTTTTTACAGACATTTTTCACATTCTCGTCCATTAAATACCAAAAATTCTTGGTTTTTTTGTCCATCTGATGATGTAATTTTTAAATATTAAATGATTGATAATTTGATCAGTTAAACTTTTCACCACCTGAGTGAAGTTAGCTGCCCACCTTCTTCAAATCACACAACATTGGTCTCAATCAACTTGACAATGTTTGTGCAGCAAAAATTTCTGTTTGTGCTGCTTTGGCTTTAAAGATATTAATGAAAGTTTAAAGGTCAAAAGATTAACCAGCCCCCCTACTTTTATGAAATCAAAATGACCTTTAGAAAATTTTGCTGCCCAAATGTTTTAGACTATTTCTATCTGATTTAAAGACGTGAGGCCAACTTCATTTAGGTCTTTTCATCAAATACTTTTTTTACTCTTTCTTGAGTAATTTCTTGGACTGCTAAATACGTTGAAGTGGTTCTACTCTTTCGCACCATTTTGAAGTACTCTGCCCCCTTCTGATGCACACACACACCCACACACGCGCGCGCGCATACATACACACAGGACATGTTTGCGTGGCTATCTTTGTGGGGACTTTCCATTGACCTCCATTCATTTCTACAGCCTAAATCTTCCTCTCTTGAATTAACCAAAACTCAATTCACACCTTAGTCCTAAATCTAACCCCTGACCCCAAAACAGCGTTTCCACCTGTGGGGCTTCGGTTCTCACAAAGTAGGATGTGTCAGGAAAATGGTCCCCACATGGTATTACAAACAAATGCGCACACACACACGTGTTTCCCTTTTCTGTGCTTTCAACACACACTCGCTTCAGATAAACACATACAGTTGCTCTCCGTCTGTCTGCTGGGAAGGAAGTGCCGTTTCTCTGAAGGATGTCGGCCCCATTGGCTAGACGCCGCCGCCGCCGCCCCTCCCTCCCAGAGTTTCCCTTTCTCCGTCTTTCTGCTTCCATCAATGCCCATTGTGCCTGTTTACCAGATTACAGTGCACAGCGCTTTGATGGAATTAGGCCTGTTAAAGCTGGGCTTACTTTACTTCGCACACTGAAACAGGAAGAAAGATATTCAGTGTCCCGCAGTGAACTCACAACCTCAGGCCTGAAATCTGTTGCATTTTTTAATGGCAGGTGGGAAAGGCTTTTCATCTCCAAACGGTGCTTTGAACACAGTCGATCCGTTCGGTCTTTTCAACCTCCAACAATGACGGTAATAGTTGATTTCCTCTGCCACTAATGAATGTGAATGTTTTGAAAAATGGAAAAGGATCAAATACAAACTGAGTTCATAAAAAGCTCAGTTTAAAAATGAGCACAAATGAACTTGATCTTGTTTTTCGCCCTGATTGAATTTTTTTCCCAGGCTTCAAAAGCCACGCGTTCTGCTTGGAGGACAATTCTCAGCCCTATTTACAGTAAACGAGATTCCTTCTCCGTTCACACAGCTCAACAACTCCCAACAACACAATTACTCAGCAGAATGTCTGACTTTCTTTTTAAATCAGCTTTACAAGCAGCTGCAGTTGTCAAACTTGAATAAAACTTTAATGTTTTATTAGTTTGTAAATTAAAGCCCCTAAGGGTGCATTCACACCGGATAGTCTGGTAAACTTGGTTCAATTGGGGACTAAAATTGCAACCTTTGTTACATTTTCAGAACTGTAGTTCGCATTCACACTGTATGTGTCAAACGACTAAAACTAACTGAAAAACCTGTTATCCCCATCGCCTGTGGGGGCGCTGCACCAAGAACTACTGGAGAAATCAAGTACAGAGAGAAGGACCTCACTGCAGCAAACAGGAAGCTGTGGGACGGACCGCTGTCAGTCACAAACCGGAGTGCAATGGGACCATTGCACTCCGGAAGTGAAGGGGCGCTATTTTCTCTAATATCTGCGGTTTCCCGTTTTTATTTTCTTTTGAAATCTGTGATATATTTTCACCTTTAAGAAGGAGTTTCACTCTCAGCATGTATTTGAACTTCTCTATTTTATTTACTTTAGCGTAGCTCATAGTTTTTAACAAATTCTGTAGTTTTTGGTGTACTTCTAAATCTGCTCCATAGTCGCATCTTTTCAGGCTTGCAACTGCCTCTAGTGGCGTAGGGTGGTAACACAACTAATCTAATTACATTACTAAATCAATGTTATCAGAAAAAAATGTTTTGTCACCTGCGTAACTTTAGTGCAGTTTAAGCCTCATGAGGTTATTTGATTACTTGGAGAATAACGCCTTTAAATTCTTAGGTTGGATGCCTGTTTGCTAGGTCTTCTTCTTAGACATTTCATGTGTTCCTGAAATCAGCAAATGAACACTATATAAATCCTCATATGAGCTCATTCAACTGGATTATTTGCTCTAATTTCTACATGCTGTGATCACTCAGCTTTCATTTGGGACGTTCTTGTGCTGTATAGGTTGACTTTGAACCAAGAAAACATGACACATTGTCCCAGTCCAGCTGATGGTGGTACACCATGTGACTCAAAAAGATTACATCACAAACCTGAAACTCATACTGAGCTTTTTCATAGTAGGACACTCAGAAAAACACAGGCATCAGTGTATTTGCGGACTTTTACGTTTTATCTCTAAATTTAAATGAAAACCGAAAGAAATCAAAGGCTCAAAGTGGACCGTAGTAGGACCGTGATCTGTCAGTGCGAGTTTGAGTGCATGCCAGCAGCGGTATACGAGTGTGCTCATGTTGCCGTGGCGTTGCCGGGCTGTCATTGGCCTTTTGTCCGGTCCTGAGTTATGTGGATCTGCATCTTCATCCCCGGCTTTGTGCTGCCCGGCTCTTCGTGCTCTCCTGTGGACCTGGCGCCCCTCGTCCTATTTGTCGTATTCTCTTAATCGAGGATCACAAAGCCGTGCCCTTGTGACCTCATCCAATAACGAGGAAGTTAATAACGCTCCTCCCATCACGCTTCCAGCCAATCAGGGTGGAGCACCAAGACTTTTCCTACATCTTACTCAAAATATAGATGATATCAACCAGTTTTATTCTCCAGCCAGGGTTTGGAAGTGACACCAACTATTTCCCCCACAACAGCAGCAGTGATGTTAGTTGCTAGCGGCGGCGATAGCCATGGCAATGGCAGGCCATAAAGGGATCATCAATTCAAAGGATTTTCAGGGAACAGACAGAGACAGAACGGGGAATGCACTTGTGCAAGAATCCCTGGCAACATCAAGGTCACCTTAGGTTACAGCCAATGATGCTGGGGTGTAAATCAAGGCCCAAATGATCCTAAACCAGCTCCCAGTAAAGGAGCAGATGAGCTAGGCCGATATGTTTTATTCTATTACTGAATAAACAGACATAACCCCTCAAAAAAGAGAATTAAGTAGCTGTTACAGATCCTCAAAAGACAAAAGCATTTCAGATCTAAAAGTCTTGAAAATTTACAAAACTTCATCTAGTGGTCTCTGAAGCTACAGTAAAACTCAAACACCTTTCTACCAATTTCTTCTATCCAAGGACTCAAAAATGTCTCCACTCTAATTGGCTTGAAGTTACTTTTAATGCCAAAAACATGATGTTAAGAAGCTAATTGCTGACAGAGTTTAAATTTGAGTGAAATGAAGGGCAATGACCTTGGGAGAACATTGTGACAACTACGTTATTGTAGTTCAGTTTAACTTATTACAAGTAGCAACCAGACTGTACAAAAATGACACTTTCAGCCTCTTCCATTCACATGCAACCACTGAAAGGCCTCCCAAAATTGACCCTGTGTCACTTAATCATTCGAGGCGCCATGATGGACGTTGGAAGTGAGGATTGGGAGTATTGAACTGAGCGACTGATTGAACTGTTGCTTTCCAAAGTTGTTTTTGCCAGTTTATTCATGGCTTCCACTTGTTCGAGTTGAGCTAATTTTGAGCGCAACACACCTGGTTGAGGCTCACAGACGACAATATTTACAGAAGCTTGAAACAGTTTAAAGTCAGTTTCTAATCACTGTTCAGCATTACGGTGAATTATAGGCAATGTCCAGATCCTGCCAGCTCTCCAGAGATTTCTAATAGATTAGAATAGTTGAGATTTTCCCTGACTAACTTGGGGGTTCAGGAGTCTAATGGGTTCAGGATTTAATAAATTGCTGAACTTTTATGTGTAAAAACATGAGACCTACAGGTGCTTTCATTCACTGTTGCTTTGTTTTCATAACGGTTTTCTAATATGATCTACTCTGATAAATTGTTTGAGGAAATGTGCCGTGTTTGGGGAACAATACTGGTCAGAACAGGAGCAAAAATTGCAACGTTTACTAGAATATTGCCCTTGTAAATTACAGTCAGTCATTTTTGGGAGTTCAAAAGTTTATGCACTTGAGGTATTAAACAATTGCACAATTGGACAGTGTGTGAAACTCAAACACCCTCCAACCAATTTCTTCTATTGAATGATTTAAAAACAAACATCAGTCTCTCCATATAGTTACTTTATACTGCAAATAGAGTGAGTGACAAGTGTTACTACACCATTAAGTGTGAGGTATTTGCCATGAAAATCTGTTTTGTTTGGACAGTTTGGTTATTTTCAGATGCTAATGGGCCATACGAAAGCCCAGGTATTTCAAACCTAGAAGGAAAAGTTACACCAGACATGTCAAGTTTCTTCAGGGTTTATTTTTTAGTTAGAGGGTAGCATTCCACATCATTAACTCAAAACATCTTTCTCTGACTGCTAGGTGATTTATCGGACCCTCCCGAAGTGGCAGTCGCTGGATCCCTTCGGTATGGAGGGCCAGCAGCAGCTGAGGGTGACCAACATCCGAATCCGGCTGCTGAAGCACCAGCCGTGCCCCTGCCAGCTCAAAGCTCTCGCCTCGACAAGGAAACCTCTTCCTGTTCAACACTTTGCCATCTACGACTTGATAGTGAAAGGAAGCTGCTTCTGCAACGGCCACGCCGAACAGTGCGTCCCTTCGCCAAAATACCAGCCCACCAGAGACCGCACCAACCACGTGGTGAGAGTAGAAACATCTGTGAAATTTGACCCAAATTGCAAGTTCTAGATAATTTGGCTAAAAAACTGCTGCGCCAACAAATTTTAGAATATAAACAAATGCAAATTTTAGCTGTTTCTTTGTGAGTTTATTTGGGTTTTTTTTGCATGGAATAAATTGTGGATTGAATTTTCACATCAGACTGTCAAGTATTAGTATTATTTTTTATTTTTTCCTCATGATTACAGTAGAAACTATGTCCTATTTTTATTTACATCATTTTCCAGAAACATCAACATTTATGTTTTTTGTTGCTTTAAAACAAATAAAATGGTGTTTTAAAGTGACCAAAAATTTCCCTTTGTAAAAATTTACAATTTTTAAGTTTACTTTTCAGAAAAGGTTATGAAACATTTCCACCTTCAAGCAATTTTTATGTAGCTGTACTGGTTTGTAAATGTTGCAGACCCTTTGTTTTTTATAAATATTGAATTTAAATTTAATTAAAATGCTATAGCATGACCTTAAACATAAAATTTATGCCTCTATAGGCAGAGTCAGCTTGTTGTTTTTAAATAACCAAATATTCATTTTAAAACTGTCTTGCATAACTATTCGGATCATCTTTGTCTGACATTTTAACTTGTTTTGAAACATGAATGTCTGACAAAGAAAAAACAGGATAAATAAGTAAAGAGGCACTGCATGCAAGCATGGCTGTAACCTATAATTTATTACAATTACTGCTTCTGATGGACACTTTAACTATGAGCAAAAGCCTTTAGGTAAAACAGTATGTCCAGTAATAACCGGCTGTATAATAAAATGTTGACTCTCTAATGCTAATAAGCTTGTTTTCGGCAGTGGCCCTGCTTGTTTAGACAAAATGACACATTTTTCCAGTCTTTAATCGTTATCTGGCGGTAATCACACCCTGTGGACATTTTTTCTTGTTTCAGTGAAATCAAGACGTTAGGACCAGGCATCTTAAGAACAGTTTAGTTTCTTTGTGTCGACTGTTTTGTTTATAACATTTGAGGAGGGGTCACCTTTCCGTCTTGGTCAGATAAATATCTGTTTATAAAGAGAAGGACGTTTGTGTTTGTTGATGAAGGTGTGAATCGGCGATGTTTTGGCTTGAGTCTGTCACGGTGGAGAGCTTATCGATAAATCTCCACAAACACAAATTTAAGACACACAACCTGTTTGTTTTTCTGAAACAAGCAAAGCTGGGACGGTATTTCTCAAGATAAACAATATCACTGCATCAACTGTTAGGCTTAAATTTCTTTTCAGACCGCTAACAAAATAAACTTTTGTGATACAAATCTGGTGTTTTTACTTTCATAGAATGCAAACAACACAGTTGTTTCAACTGAATGTGAGTTAACAGCATTGAGACTGCAGAAGTAATCTGCTTTTATATTACTGGATTTCAGGGCTGCATTCGTCACAGTTGATACGAGTTTAAAACAATGAAAAAGTGGGTGGAAATATAATCTGTGGTACTGCGCTACACGGCTATTTTAACTCTGATATATACTTCAGATTTTACTGTCAAAAACTCACCAGAAATCAGAATAACCAACTTCAAAATCCAATAAAATAACTTAGAATATAACAGTGTGTAATAGTTGCAGAAGTAATTTAATAATTACCTATTTTAGTTCATATCTTATTAAATTAGCTGCAGTAATAGTACTGCAAAAGATCTGTTAGCAAATATTCTACTTTAATATTTAAAATCATAAAAATTGAGATAAATCTATTGTGTTTCACTTGTAGTTTTGTCACTTTTACCTGCTAGAGTCACAATCAGACTCCGTTTATGACTTTGACTAATTAAATTAGCATCTGTAGCTATTGTTAGCATTTAGCTTAGACTGCTAAAAGAGCATCTATTGCTTACTCATGCTAATTTAGCTTAGCAGCTAGAGTCACAATCAGTTTGTTTGTGACTTTTTCCCGCTTGTTAAATTAGTATCTGTAGCTACTCTTAGCATTTAGCTTAGACCGCTAAAGAGCATCTGTTGCTTCTTCATGCTAGCTTAGCTTCTGGAATCACAGTGACTCTTTCACTTGTTAAATTAGATAGAGAATCATTTCCACAAAATAGTCCTGACCTGAAAAGCAAGTAAACATATCAGCTTCAGTTAATTAGCATCTGGTGCTATTGTTAGCATTTAGCACATACTGCTAAGGAGCATCTACTGCTTCTCAGAGAATACAAGTTTGAATTATAAGAACAGATAACCTGCTAGGTTTCCCCAAAATATTGAAGGATGTCTCCTTGCTACTTTGGGTAAGCTAGCTGGCATGCTAGTACACTAGCTGCTAACAACAATTAAACCTTACTACCCAAAATGTTTGACTGGCACTTTGATGAAAACTAAATTTTAAACTTCTTCTGATGTTTTGAATTTAAATGTAATAAAAACATTGATATTAGTTTCCTGTATCATTAACTAGTCAATCTGTTATTTACTCAAAGACACCACAGCCCAACAAACCAGACGCAGATAGCAACTATAACCTTTTCATCTCGGAATTTGAAATAGGGCAAAACATTTTTGGCATATTTTACATGATGAATACACAGGACGATTCATGTGTTTCCTTTGAGACTAAAGCTGCTGATATCTGATTTATTGGGCACAACCCTTTAAATCTGAAAATCTGACTATTGCCATGCCAAGAAATTCCAAGTAGCTCTTTGGTTTTCACAAGGATTTCCTTCCTTTGAGGGCAGAAAATCTGGCCTCTAAACCACAAGACTCAAAAACCCCGCTCTGCTTGTCAAAATAACTCTAGTCATAGAAATGGTCATTATTTGCCTTTTCACAGAAATGTCTTACCCCATTTTATATTTTTACTTTTAAATCGTCTTTTCCTTGCCTGATTACGTTTGCAACGTGCGCCATCCAGGTCCAGTCGGTAAACACGGACAGGTTATATAAATGCCTTTTCCTGCCTATCAGCAGTTTGCTTTGTGCCTCCATGTTAGCAGATAACTGCTGGTTCTGGCAGCACCAGACATGAGATGAGAGTAGAGATTAAAGCAAACCCCAGGAAGGACAAAAAGGGTCATGTGTTTATTCATTTTTTAGTTCTTCAATATAAATTTGTCGTCTTTGAATTCATGTTGACTTTTACTCACATCTGCGCCTGTTTTTGTCCATCTAAAGCGTTCTGAGGAATGCAGTGTTTTGTCTTCCCCAAGTGTGAGGCTGCTGTGCGGCAATCAGCAGAGAAAGTTTCTCTGGCAGTCATTACTGCTCAGACACGAAGACGAAAAGAGCTCGTTTGTTTGTTGTCCCTCCACAGGGGTTTTGCGGTTCGGGGTGATTACACTGTCTGCTGGCTGGCCACAAAGCCAACACACACTCTGTGACATCCACGGTCTGCTACTGGTGCATTACCAGCAATTAGTCCACTAATTGAGAGTAGCTGCTTCTAAATCCAGGCTCCTTTCTTTTCATGTCAGTTTCCGAGCGTTCCAGCTTTGTAGTATTCACATTTTTTTAGTCGAAGCTTTTCGTGTAAAATCCGACTCATTTGATCGTCATCTGTGGTTTGTTTTGTAAAAACTTAACTTCAAATGTACGTATTCAGAGACATAGAAACATAAAATTGGAGCCATTTTGGTTTCAAAACTGCGGTTTCAAATTATCTTAAGACTCCAGAGGAAACATTTGGAGCGCTGATCCTGTTGGGATCAAAGGTGTGGGATTCACAGTGTCCAACTGCATCAGAATGCGGTGTGTTACTTTTGCTGGGATGTTTTATTAGAACATATTTATATTGTTTAAGCATCAACTGATCACCTGAGAATGAAATTTTAGCACAAATCAGTATTGTGTTGGTCTATTATATAAAATGTCACTAAAGTACATTAGTTTTTGAAATGGCTTCTTTTCCAGACACCAAAAAACATTAATTTATTGCTAACAAAAACAACTGTGTTGTTTTTATTTAGAAGAACTAAACCATGTTTATAGAAGTAGTAGAAACCCAAAAGGAAGTATAAAAACAGGCAAAATATAAATTTTGAATAATAGCTCCTCTCCATTTGTGACATTATATTCAGGAGGTTTTTGAAATGGGTTGTGTTCCAGACACCAAAAACATTAATTTATTTTTTCTTAAGCACCTGAGTTGTTTATAGAAGCAGCAGGAAGCCAAAAGGAAGCATAAAAACATGCAAAAATATGAATTTTGCAGAATAGACCCCCTTTAAATGTTGAACTTAAAGGGACAAAATGAGGAAAAGTTACACGTTTGCAAAGTACTGTTGACTTTACACAACTGGGCGTGTGCAGCTTTCAGTGTGTACATGCGTTAACTGTCCCTTATCACGGGATGGGAAATGTGAAATGGGTTTAAATACCAACTGTTTTCTCCTTCATGTCTTCCTCTCTGGCCTCCCTCTCCACCAATTAATCACTTCTCCATTTTCGTGAAACGTGCCATCAGGTCTCCGGCCTCTTGCTCGACCGGCCCTCTCATTTGTGCGACCGTTTCCCCCCCCCCCGTCAGTGTGAGCGAAACGTGTGTAAAAGCGAGCGTGTGGTTCCTGCAGAGGGTGTGTTGTTTACGGCCCGCTCCTATAGCGCTGCTCTCAGATCAGCGTGTCGCGCAGCAGTCGCCGTGGGAAACTGACGCAACACTCAATCTGCGTTTTGCAGCTCTGGCAGCGCGTTGATTAGTGCCTACCTAATCATTGTATAATTGTGTGTCCTACATTACAGTTGCACAGTGTAACGCAAACAAATAAAGAGCTTCCTCAGATGCTTTGACCTCTTTCCCCCCCATCATTATCCAGCATGCATGGCATTCCAGCTCAAAGGAATGACAAGGAGATTGTTATTGTGCTCTCTGCGCCGCATACTTTTACTCTTCTCATACACACACACTTATAAACGCACACACAGGCCTTTCAGAGCAGCGGCCTGTTTTTATTTCCAGTATCGAAGCAAAAATAATCACCAGTCTGTCGCTAATTTTGGGAGAGAAATGTTGGAGAGAAAATGTAAATGGCACAATTTGAAAAATAAGTGCATTTCATCCTTTTACAGTATGATATGACAGCGTGTTAGATAGAAACAAAGACCACATTTCCACAAAAAAAACACAACTTATTTTTTTCAATTTCTGAGTTTGGAAAAAACTCATGTTTCTAGAAAATTTCAGCAATTAATCTCAAAATATCTGAGTTTTTCTTTGGGGAAAATGTACTTTTCCTTTCATTTCCCATCTTCAATGTCCCCAATACGTGACCGTCCCATTCCTCTTGGAAACAGAACCTTTGGTGTGCAAACGAACATGTGGTTTGATGTTATTTTGATTTCAAAACTGACCTTCTCTTCTTTACAATGCAGGAATTTTTGTAGTTGTGATAAAATTAGAAAGTATACATTAGGAGGGAAACTTAAATGGAAATTCTGTTTTCTTTGTCATTATTTAGCATTCACTTTTTATTGCAGGTTCATGGGAAATGTGTGTGCAGACACAACACAGCAGGAGATCACTGCGAGCGCTGCGCTCCGCTTTACAACGACCGACCCTGGCAGCCCGCCGACGGGCTGACGGGAGCACCGCACGAATGTCGCAGTAAGCTCGACAAACATGTTTAATTCACTAAGAACTACTGTGATGTTTATTGGTCTGCAAAATGTCAAAGAATTACATTTTAAACCAGAATAATTTACCGTTGATCGATTGGCATTTAAAATGTGTGTCCAGCTGTTTGTAAATCTGAAAGCCAATGTTTTCCAATGCAATCTGTAATTTAGCACGACTGATAGCAACGCAGTTGAAGAAAACTAAAAGATATTTTCAGTGTCAGTAAAGAGTCGGAAGAAGCTGTACTTCACTACAAAAACACAAGAGTTTACCAAGTATTTCTGGTCTGGTTTCTAGTGCAAATACCTTCGTTCACTTGAAATAAGACAAAACTAACTGACAGGTAACGTTTGATGAAAAGTATAAGACATTTTTCATCAACATTAAGGAATTATTTACTCCTATATCTTTCTAACAAGTTACTTTTGGGTTACTTTATCTTTTGTCAGGTGAACTAAAATATTCGCATTAGAAACTAGACCAAAATTAATTGATTGTTTTTCTACAACATGTTGAGACGTGCCTGCAACCAGAGAGAGCAGCACTTTCAGCAGACAATAGGAAGGCTGAATGTCGTTCTGTTTTATCTCTGAGATAAAGCCAACGTTTTAAAGGAATTAACTTTACTAACTCTTATTGATTATATAAAATACTAAATCCAACTTAAAATACTAATATCTGCTTTATTTTTTCTTCAATTCAAATCTTATTTTACAACTCATTACAAAAAGCATGAAAAATCTGAATGTTTTAACAGGAAGTTGTTACATAAAGCCAAACTCCAGTATAAATATTGAGTTGATTGTTCTTTAATTTCTCCTCCAGAGTGTAAGTGTAACGGACACGCTCAGAGCTGCCGTTTCGATTGGACGGCGTGGAGCGGCTCCGGCCAGCGAAGCGGCGGCGTCTGCGACTGTCTGCACAACACCGAGGGCCGTCAGTGTGAGAAATGCAAAGCTGGCTTCTTCAGAGACCCACAGCGGCCTCACGCGGCTCCAGACTCATGCAAACGTAAGAGTCGCTAACAAAACGCTGGCATGACACTTCATAAACAAGACGGATTTTTATCCAAGATGAATTTGTTCCAGTTGCTTTGAAAAGGTTCGACTTTTTGTCTCTGTAGATCATAACATAGTTTCCAATCCTTAGACCAGCGGCGTCAAGCTCATTTTCGTTTTGGGCCAAATCGAGATCATGAAGGCTCTTAAAGGGCCGGTTGTTGCAGGATGTATTGATAAAATTAGTTCACAAACTGTTAAAATATCAATGAATTCTTAAAATTAAATAACATTATTAAACATTTTTTCAGTCCCTCCAGGATTTCATGATACTTTTTGTAATTTTTTGTGCAATAAAAATCAAATTTTTTGTGGTACTAATTTGGAAATATTTGCACTTATTTATGACGGTAAATAATACAACTTTTTATACTGATCATGAACTATAATCTGATATCAGTTAAGGCTGAAGCAGCTGTTTAGCAAAAGAAAGAAATATTTTGACAATTTGAGAGAAATCTGCAATAAACTCCCAATTATGTATTAGGGTAAAATAGTGCAGGGATTTGTTGATTTTGTGTGAATTTCCATGATAATTCACAAGAAACTGGAGGGACTGATTGATATAATTTGGCAGTAAACTGATAAAAACTGCATTGATTTGATTGACAACATAATATCTAAGCACACTTAGTGTTTAGTCAAAGATTGAGAGGGGCACAAAACAAGCTATGGCGGGCCGGATTTGGCCCACGTGCCTTCAGTTTGACACAGGGAGTGAAATTAATATGATGAAACACTTTTATTAGACGGTAAATTGCAGAAAATAACCGCTGGATACTGAAGGTTCCAGTTGTTATGGAAAAATGGGCAAATATATTCGCAGTTCTTTAAATATATTAATTTAAAGAACATGCATACAATTACAATAAACAAACATATCTAGGCGGACTCAAAGGATTAAGCAGTTTTTTATTCTACAGGAACAAAGCTGGTTTAGACAACATTTACTTCCCTCAAGTTGTCATTTGAGGGAAAATATCTGATATAAAAATATAAACTGTTCATTTAAGTCATAAATTTTGTGTTTAGATTAAATGAGTCAAGAAATGTTCTCTTGTAAATATCGACTGAGTAAAAAATAGTTACAATTATTTGAGTAACATTTTGGATAAGATGTATTTTTAAGAGTATCTTTACTAAACTGAACTTTTTACTTTTACTTTTTGCAGTTTTAAAGTTCCCTATGTTTTATATTGAAAGAAATCAATTTGGAAAGATTTTCTTTTGTCTGTTATTATGTTATTTATTGATTTCTGAGTTAAAACATTCGTATTGTTTCTAAATTAATATTAATTTGTTTTCTTTGCACCGTTTAAGGTCTGAAAACACTGCATCGTTTTCGCTATTTTGATCATTTTTCATTTTCTGCAAATAAATAAAGATTTTGCTTGAAATTTCAGAGACATGTCGTCAGTAGTTCGTAGAATAAAAGAACAAAGTTCATTTTACTCAAACATAAACCTATAAAAAGCAGTAAAATCAGAGAAACAGATACATTTCAGTTGTCTCAATTTTTTCCAGAGCTGTAAAATTATTTTGACTCCGGTCTTTAAAAAGCAAAATTTCCACATAAACTTACATTTTGGCCCATTAGATGATGTAACTTTAAAATTTTAAGCTAACACTGTTTAGAATATTTTTTATTCTTGAGTATTTCTACTAAAATATGTCAAAGCAGTTCTACTCTTACTTTAGTGTAACTTTTACGTTCTCCGCCTCTGCCTGTAAATATATTAGAGCAAATAGTTTTGCCAAAATGACACAACAGGAACCGGTGATTAATTACAGCCTGTCTGACAAAATGTTGCTGGTGTGAATCAAAACATTAACCTACGCTGGCACAGACTCATTCTGAGAAGGAACGCTGAAGGAAGGCTGCGAACACAAGCCGGGACCTGTTGGACTGCGCTCAGGCCCGGCTGGTACCCGACTCTGAATGAGTGAGTGAGACGGCCCACTCTTTATCCACTGTTAACATCGTAGTTAATCATCAGATGGCGGCATTCCTCCTTCTTGACTCAAGCTCCAACACAAGGCTCCCGCTTGTCCACGTCGGCTTGTTTTTGCCGTTTTTCAGACGTGACTCAGAGCTCGGCTAATCATTGTCAGGAGCTGTAAAAATGTGAGGGTCTTTTCTCCTGCAGTGGCGCTGCCCTCCGCTGATGAGGAGGGCTTAAGTAAACATGAGATAGTCATCCACAAACAGCACGGCGGCTACATTCACCCTCTGATTATCTGTCAGATTTGACCGAGTGAGCTCATTCCTGCTGTATGTTGAATTCAAACAATCCAACAGCAGCAGTGAAACATTGCAGAGAGGATGATGCTATGGAGCCGAGGAGATTTACTGGAGAAATGTCAGTGTGAACGTCGCAGAGACGATATCTGTGTTTGTGCTTCAGACACACAGCAGAATCCAGACTCACAGTTTCAGGTGAAGATCCAAAGTTAAAAAATATAAACAATAAAGGAGTGAAAAATATATCTACTGTGGTGAAATATGGATGGATGGATGATGGATAAACGGTTGGATGGATGAATGGATGGATGGATGGATGGATAGATTGTTGGTTGGTTGGATGGATGGATGGATAAACAGTTGGATGGATGTAAAGATGGATGATGGATGGATGGATAAACTGACAGACTTTGGGATTAGATCTGTGCTGACAGCCAGTAAATCTTCACATTAATCATTGACAGATAAATTGATATTTTCTATATTTTGCTTGCCTTCCACTTTCTGACATCTTGCTGCCAATAAAATACATCCAGAAACTAACATGGCCAACACTCAACTTTACTCCATCTTTAGTTTGGACATCAGAAAAACGACTCAGGTGGACAAACCTGAGTCCAAAATAAGATGACGACGGTCGTGTGTCTCTAACCAAAGGAGAAAATGGACGTTGACCTTCACATCACGGCTTGCGTTTCAAATCGAATGTTTCTCTCCTGTCTGCCACGTAACAGTGATTCTGTCTGCTCAGTGACAGCGATGACTAATGGATCGCACATGAACTTAAAGGTATTTTCCATAATGTGTCTTCCTGGTATCTCTGCATCTCTGATAAAGGGCAGAGATGCAGGTTCTCCACCTTCTTTACAGCAGCTGTAACCATGTCAGAACTGAATTTTACTGATTACTGGTTGACTGTATCATCTGGGGAAAAGGAGCGTCTCCATGCTTGGAGCACCTCTCAGATGAAGGCGTATAGATTGTGCAATCAGACTGAGAAAAGGAGGAATTTCCCTCTATTCTCAGGAACATTTTTATCATACCAGCCTCTGAGAGGCCCTGGAAAGAAACGCACACCCAAACAGATTAACCGAAGGTTGGGTTACAGCTTGAGATTACCGTCTGTGCCTCGTCATGTCACCTCATTAAGTTTCCATTGTCTATCCAGATGCACACACATCCACTCAATCTTCGTGTTTATTTTAATTCACACGCCGTTATCCAAACTCTCAGTCCCATCAGGAAGCGCACGTGTTGGGGCTTTGCCTCCAACCAAGGCATGATCTGTTAAATATTACCAGTGTGCCTGTTAGGTATACAGATGTGATATCTTTATGATTTTATGGATACTGTAGTCAGCTCAGTTTTAAGATTAAGTTTATCTTATCTTCGCAGTGGTGGATGGTTGATCTGAATAACTGTCTGGTTTGATCTTGACGATAACTGTGACATCGTCCAAAAGAAGGCATCGATGCTGTGATTCATTAGGTGCATTGAAGCTTGGAGACGCAGTAGATGGAGTTCAAACTGAACAGGTTTGGTCAAAAAAGAGAAATCATCCATATGTTGAAGTCAGAGGTCAAATGGATGGGAATATCTTGAACCTTGAAGCAGATGGGGAGGGAAAGACCTCGACAGGTCAGTTAAAAACAGAACTGTGGAACCAGTAACCCCTCAATCCAGCTCTAACTCCATCATTCTGCTACTTCCAACCAACAACCTAAGATCCTTGAATTTCTTAAATTCAGATGTAAAATCATCCACAACTCAGTGGCTGTCTCTCATCCAGGTTGCTTCCCAGTTGGTGTTCGCAGAGAAGCATGGCTTGCAGACACCAACAAGGTGTCGATTTGAGACGTTGATGTTCCCAAAATATGAAACCTTCCCTCCACGAACACCACAGAAACGAGACCAAACCAAACTCCTCTGCTTTTAGAGCATTTGGACATATTTTGGTCTGGTCACGCAGAAATTACACAAACCGCCAAAATATCACTACAGCGCTAAAATACTTTGGTAAAGCCTTCTCAAGACCTGCGAAACATATGTGGACTGGACAATCAAATCTCTATGATCCATCAAAAACCTGATTACTGTTAATTTCAAGGTTTGACAGACATCAACTGAGCTCTGGCATTGCGCTCAGGAGTCATTCATCCAGCGGCCTGTCCTGTTTTTGAGTTAAACAATGTTTAT
Source organism: Poeciliopsis retropinna (assembly GCA_010277075.1). Classification (NCBI taxonomy): domain Eukaryota; kingdom Metazoa; phylum Chordata; class Actinopteri; order Cyprinodontiformes; family Poeciliidae; genus Poeciliopsis; species Poeciliopsis retropinna. The sequence goes on from VMRM01000025.1 coordinate 4,319,636, forward strand.
AGTTGATGAGAAATTTCAAAATTTCACTTGATAATTACGTGCTATTCAAAGATTGGAAGAACAACACCTGAACATCAACTATAAAGTTTTAAAACTGCAAACAAACAAGCAATGCTAAGCCTGGTGGGGACACAAGTAAAGCCTGGTGGCCCGCCAGGCTTACATTGCATTAGGGGAAACCCTGTATTGTGACCAATAGGATTTAAAAAAATTTTTTTTAACCAAGCATTGCAGAATTGAGCAGGTTTACATAAAATGTCCCAACTTGCACAATAAAATGAAGACGGTACCCCCAAGGTCCAATTTATACAGCTTATCTGGAGTTTAGTTACTCTTTCAAAGTAACATGGTTTCAACAACCAAACACAAATTTCCCCCAATTTTAGTGCAACAAAAACCTTCTAGGTTTACAGCAGAAGACGTTCCTACCAAGGCAACTACCGTCAACTTTTACCAGAGAAAGATTTCCTCAGAAACGCGTCTTTATATCCGTTTCTCCAGGCTCCAGATAAGAACAGATTTATGCAGCAGGCCTGACATCTTCTCTGAAGTTCTTCTCAAACTGCCAGTGAAAACCCGGGTGGACGTTACAATGTTGACATAAAAATATTGTTTTTGGAGTTTGTTTAAAGAACACCATATCAGCGCACAATTCGGCGACATGAGGGAGAGATAGAGCGGAGCGGGGGAGAGTCGTAATGCTTGTGTGGAGTTTTGTCCTTGGACGAGGTTTTGGACAGACATTCAGAAAGCTTTTTTTTTTGGTTCGAAGAAAGCAGTTTGTGTTTGTGATGGTTATCATGTCATAAAAAATGAACTACAAACGCTTGTTGGATAAGTAAAAGATAGAGAGCTTTGTCTCCTACCACACCAGACAAACAATAGTGCAACTGCTGATTGATAAAACGTCTAACTGCTGGTCATAAATTATTATAATGCGGTTAAAAGACCTTCAGACTTTGTGTTTAGCACCAAGTTGTTACAAATAAACGTATTTTTGTACTATTTTAACAATTTTTGCTCTAGATTTAGTGTCCATCACTGTCTTTTAATCAAATCTTATCAAACCTTTCTAATGTTTCAGCATGCAGCTGTCACCCAATGGGCTCCATGCCTTTTCACGTCACCGACGGCTCTCTGTGCGACCCTTCCAACGGAAACTGCATCTGCAAACCCGGCGTCGGCGGCGCTCAGTGCGACAGGTGCATGGTGGGATACTGGGGCTTTCATGAGTACGGCTGTCGCCCATGTGACTGTGCAGGAGACTGCGACCCGTTTACTGGGGACTGCATGTATGGGTAAGTAAAAAAAAAAAGACTAAAATCAGATTATTCATGTGTTAGAATGGTCTAGTCAAAGCCCAGATCTACAATCCAATCAGTGATAAAGCTTTAAATGAATGTTTAGACACTTTAAGATCCAACATGACTGAACAGACGTTGTTCTGCAATGATGAATTGCTGAATTTAAATGCTGCGAATGGTAATAAGCCAAGAAGGAAAACACAGAAGTTTAAACAAATGCTACAAATGTTCTGATAAAAAGCCCAGTTAAACATCCCACCAGAATTATAACTTGTTGATGGCTACACTGTAAAATATCTGCATAATTTGCAGTGAATTACTGGCAGCAGGGTTAACAGCTGTAATATTTACAGTAACCTTCATGTAATTTAATTTTGTTACAGCTTTACTGTAATTATGACAATTTTACTGAGTTTTAATGTAATTTCATTATGATTTTACTGATTAAACAGTTTTATTGTAATTCTATTTCAATTTTACTATGATAGTAGTGAAATATTCTGATTTTGGTACAGTTTTACTTTAACTACTGCTATTTAATTGTTATTCTAACACAGTTTTACTGTTTTTATTACGATTTTCCTATAGTAGAATGAATGTAAACAATGCACATTAAACAGTGTGTGATAAGGTGGTGGGTGTTTATCCAGATATTTATATTGTATTATAACTTTAAGCCACACAGAAATGTTATGATATAAATTCAAACTTGTTGACCCAATTCTTGTTTCCTAAAGTTTTATCTAACCAAACGCCAGCTGACATGAAGTCAGCTTTTCCCTTGAGCTTTGCTTTTTGAGATTTTCATACCGTCTATATTTTCCGGTTGTATAGATTCGGTTTTCATTGTGTGATATTCCATTACAGCTCCGATCTTGAAATATACAGCCTGGACGGAAACTCAAGTGAACCAGTCAGGATCTTCAGCCCACATGAACTATTTTCTGCTCTCCACTACTCAGGTGAGGACACCAACATTTACGCCACAAAAGCTTCCAGTCACATCAGAGAATAAAAAATGCTTCTTTTCTCCTCAGTAACTCCCTGTAAGCTGCAGCATTTACAGCCACATTCCTCTCTGTCCAAGACCTCACAGCAACATGCCACACATGCAAGTTATTTGATTATGTTACAAATCGGTGCTTGTGTCTGTTTCCTGCAGAGAAGTGCGAGTGCAAAGAGCAAACGCTGACCAACAGTAAACTCTTCTGCACCATGAACTATGCATATGGTAAGAACTCAAACATCATCAGGGTCCAAATTCAATCACATGTTAAATAACTCAATGCACAAACGTAAATTAATTAATCGGTTAAAAACCTTAATATGAGGAAAGATGCAAACAAATTCATTCAGTTCAAGAAAATAAACATTTACTGCATATAATTCAATAATATAGCATTTTTTTGGTGAATCTGAAGCTAAAATTACACCACTTAAGGAGTTTAGAGTAAAAGATATTTGCAGACAAATGTGGTTTCATCATAAATGAAAAATGTATTTTGTACAGTTTTGGCTTAATTAGTGCAATGAATTTGTTTTCTTTGTGCAAGTGGCCTTTTCCGAGACTGTATTACTAAATTAGTTGACAATTATTTCTATAATTGATTAATCGTTTCAGCCCTAATTAGGTTTACTGGTAAACTTACATTTGTTTGGGTGTCTGCAATTACCAAATCCCACAAAAACAGTTTAATTATTCAAATAAGGACGTTTAGGGTGAGGCAGAACAATTCAAATACCTGGATTGTTTGATTACTTGTTAGGAATACAGAGATTATTGTCCTGAAAAAACCAGAAGAAATATAGAAAATGCCTGAGATCTGAGGTGAATTACAGGAAGGCTGGTCTTAAAAACTAAATTATCTTAGTTCTTTTTTTTAGCTATTTCAGCTCAAGTTAAAATTACACATTTTCAATTCATGCCTTCAAAAAACAAATACTTTTCATACTTTATGAAAATATTCTTTTGTCAGCAAATAGAAGCTACTTTTATTAGATTCCTTCTAATGTGGTAAAAAATATGGGTTTTAATTGTTGTTTGGTTTTACAGCCATTATTTTATGCTTCTTGTGTTTTCAATTTACTTCACAGTTGTCTTTTGCCTTTTATGATGCCAGAATTTGCTTTTTAACTTCTAAACTTGAAGTCAAGTGATTTATTTTTCAATTACTTTGTCATGATCTACACATTAAATGACCCAGTGTTTAAACTCACACTAGTTTTTACTATCTGTTGTGATTGTATCTTGTATTATTTCAATTAAAGCCATGTATTTTACTGAAGTTAAGATTAAAATGTTTGTTTGAGAAAGCAGAACAGTCCTGACACACATTGAAAACGACTCTAGAGTTTGTATTTTGCTTTCAGCATCTGTTTTCCCCTTCTTGACCTTTAGTGCTAAAGGTGAAAGTGCTGTCGGCCCATGATAAAGGCTCCCACGCCGAGGTGGAGGCCAAAGTTCAAAAGGTCCTCAGCCACAACACCAAGCTGAAGATACAGAGAGGTCAGGTCACGCTTTACCCCGAGTCCTGGACGATGCGGGGCTGCACCTGTCCCATCCTTAACCCAGGTCAGACTGGAGATCTGCAGTTTACAGCGCATTGCAAAAGCATTCATTTAGTTTTTCACAAACTAAAACTGTTAATTCAATGCACTTAATTTGGATTTTTTTTACCAGTAAAGTGGAATGAAAACTGTAGATTTAGCTTCTTGGATTGAAAGAATGTGGCGTCCTCTGATAAACAGTTCTACCCAACTCTGAAGAAAACCTCAGTAAATACAAAAAGCTGTTTAAAATGATTAAATTAGTTGATTAAAAAAAGCTTTACAAACTAAACTTGGTTTAAAGAGATCTAAAAAAGCAAAGCATCATATCCTGATCTAAGAAAAAAAGAAGAAATTCAAGTGTAGGAATGATGACCTAGTCAAAGTCTGGACTTAACTCACACTGAGATGTTTGTTCATTGCTTTAAAAAAAAACCTCCAGTGTATTTGAATTAAAAAATTCTGCAAAGAATTGTGGGTAAATTGGTCTGCAGTGATACAAGGAGTAATTTCACGTTATCTCCAACACTTGATGGTTTCTGCTGCCGAACGGTGCAAACAATTATTGGGCTTAAGGAGCAGATATTGTTCACACAGGAGGTGGTAAAATTTGCTAAATGATCTAAAATAGTCAACTGCGATAAAGAGAAAAAAAAAGAAAAAAAAACAAAAGAATCTTTGAAAGGGAAAATCCCTTTTCACCTCTCAGTGAGAAAAATACAAACATTTTCTTTCAGAGTCGTAATTTTATAATAATTTTTGGACACAAAAACAGAAAAACATTTTTTTTTTTAACTGTTTCTAACTGTGTTATCCAACAGGTGTGGAGTACTTGGTGGCGGGTCACTTGGACCGTAAGCAGGGTCGGCTCCTGGTCAACATGAAGAGCTTCGTTAAGACATGGAAGGCCAGTTTGGGTCGCAAAGTCCTCACACTGCTAAAGAAAGACTGCAACTGGTAGACGGAAACGGAGCGGAGAGTTTCCAGTTTCCTGCTTTTGCCGTTGGAGCAGCTTTTGAGGGACTGAACTGCGATGAACGAATCCCTCAATCTCTCTGCTGTCGTCTACCGACAGCATAATACCACTGCTGGAGGTATTTTTATTAAGAAATGTCTCCCTTGCACCTGTGCAAACTTCCTCTTGCGTGATTATGTTCGAGTACAAGCGGATTTCACCGGAAGCGCAGAACTGCTCTTCCTGCTCTGCAGCACTTTAGCCTAAGATGGACCAAGCCAACGCGGGCGCACTAAGAAAAGGAGGAGAAGAAGAAGCGCCTGGAGTGAACGCAGCACATCTCCACATCGTGGAGCGACGCCGAGCAAGCCATAAAAACCACGACAGGTGGTTAAACCCTCACCAGTCCAGGTGTGGCTGTGATGAAATCAGAGCAAATGGAAACCTGAATGTATTTCCCCCCGGCTGTGGCTGAGCGAGGCTCAGTCCAACTCCAACGTTTTAGGTTATAAACCCAATAAAGTTTGCATCACAGCATAATGTGCTTTATTTCTTATTAATACGCCCCTTTGGATTCAAAATGCTCTTATTCTTCCCTCCTTTGTGCCCATGTACAGTATTATTTGTATATATCTCTATAAATATTGTCGCTCACCTCTTTGTTTTTTGTTTATGGTAATAAAGGATAAATCCAGCCTATTACAAGTTTAGTCTAACTCTTGTATTTCGGCAGATTAAAAAAAACATCTCAATAAGCTCTTCAGCAGCATAAAGTTACAGAAAAATAATTTTAAAAAAACTTTCAGTTAAAATGTTTACATATTTTTATTGTTAAAAGCAGCTGATTAGGTCAGTAGATTTTTTTATATTTTTAATTTTAGAAATATATTGATTAACTTATTGGGTTTTACGACTTGATTGAAGAAGGTGGTTATTAATGCCTTTCTATGGCCTGAACACGATTCTGTATGGTGGTCAACTTATTTCAAGAGGGAGCCATGGCCCCCTTATGACCCCCTTTTGGGGCCGCCACTGTTGGAAGCTGCAAAAATGCTAGTTAGAATATCCCACTGAAATAAACTGCAAAACCAAAATATTAACAAGTATTTTTGTCTAGTTCTGAGTGCAAATATCTTAGTACACTTGAAATAAGACAAAATCAACTTACAAGGAACTTTTCAGAAATATATCGGAGTTGTTTTAAGTAAATAATTTCTTAGTAATGACTAAAAAGTACTAGTTTCACTGGCAGATTATTTCATTTTAATACATTTCCCCCATGCTTTAAGTGAATTAATCTACTAGTGAAACTAGAACTTTTCCATCATTACTAAGGAATTATTTACTTGCTCCTATTTCTTGCTGAAAAGTTTCTTGTAAGTAATTTTTGTCTTATTTCAAGCATGCTAAGATATTTGCACTAGAGACTAAATAAAAAACATTTTTATTTTGTGTTTTTAGTGTAATTTGAAGCTTGGGGCAAAAGTTAAAATGTAGAAGAAAATCTTAACATGTCCGGTTTAGAATAAGCTCTGTGTAGAGCGAACACAATCACTTCTCTCTCTCACACGTCTTTTCAGATCAAGTCATCTGTCAGTTTCCTGTACAGTCGCACCGCAAAATGTAAACCATAACAGAGAGAGAGCCCCGACCGGCACTCTGTTTGGGTTTAGACGGAGAGCTTGTCTTCCGCTCGCGACGTGATGCGTTTGGCCGAAAGGTGCGAACACATTCCTGGCGAGTCGAGCGGCTCTCCGGGTCAAAGGTCATTCACCTGTGTCCACCTCGCCTCAGAAACCGCAGCCGGATGGCCTCTAGTAGCCATATTTCCTACTTCCTGATCTGTTTAAAGATTTGTGGCAGCGCTGGAGGTTTCTGTAAGCCGTTTCCAGACAGCAGAGTGGAGGGTGACTGAGTGCAAACGGGAAGAGGAATGTTGAAAGAGAAGATTAGAACAAACCTGCTAAATCTGCAGACAACGTATGTCCCCCTCCGCACCATCCATCATGTTGCACAGACGTATTTTTGCAGAATGCTACAGTTCATCCAATAAGGACTGATTTTTACGATACAAAATAGAGTAAATTTCTCCCAAAAAACTAAGAAATTCTGAGACTAATCTGAGATTTTCTAGAAAACTAGGTTGAAAACTGAGTTGAAAAGTCAAAACATTTGCTTAAAAAACCTCAGATTAATGTCAAAAATTTTCTAGAAGAAACCCCTTTGAAAAAGTTCTTAACTTCTTAGTAATTTTTAAAGTATGAGAACTTTAAGTTTTGATGAGTTACCACAATGCCAAGATGGAAAAACCTCAGCAATGATGGCAAAAAAAAAAACAACCTTCAACTGAAAATATTCAACATCTGAGATGGATTATAAGGACAAACTGAGCTCCATCACTCAACAGCAACAGATTATTCAGCTGAAAACATTTAAATGTGGAACAGAAATCTCTACAATTTCATCCAAAAAAACGCATCTTTCTAGATTGTTTTATGTTATAACAGGACTAAACGTCCTTCTAAAACAATAAATGGTTTTTTTCCCCAAACAATGTTTTTATTATTACAACATTATTTTTTATACATTCTCATATGAATCTCAAGATGAGTTCATGAGTAGCAGTTTAAATATTTGTCTTCAATCAATTAAATACACTACAAAATACTCCCAAGTCCATGGATTATTTATTTGGCTGCAAGTCATGTCTAGTTCAGTAATTGATTATTCTATTGATTAATCGGTCAAAAAAAACTGTAAATTCATTCAAAAAAATTATTTAAAAAATACTTCAGTTCCTTTTCTGAATTTGAAAATAAACATTTTAATATCTAAAATGCAATAACCGTATTCCTTCAGGTAACTGCTGATTATTTTAAACTGAGGATGCGTCGGTAGATAAAAATATGTTTATCCAAACAGTGTAGGGCTGATCTGGTTATTATTTTGGATTAACTAATTAGTAATTGTATAGCAAAACATGCTTAATTTTTACATGTATTTATTTTTTACAGAATTTGAACCAGGTGAAGCTAAAACTATGCCACTACAGGAGTTTTGAGTTAAGCGTGTTGACTGACAAAGAAGGATTCTTTCCGTCTTAAATGCAAAATAGTTATATTTTTGCACAGATTTCGCTTAATTACTTTTTTAATTGTTGAGTCTGCATACTCCAATTAACAATTAATGGATTACTAAATTAGTTGATGATTATTTTAATAATCAATTATCACGATTAATCGTCTGAGCCCTAATAATTGTTTTTGTTCACATGAGAAAGAAAGGGTTTTAAATAAAAGGTCCACAGAAAAAGAAGTGTTTTCTGTTTGTTTAACTGCATCATTAATCATTTTCTGACACGTATCCAGTGACTCCTGGATTCAACACAGAAAAGCTTCAAGAAGTAACAGCAGTTATTCGCTGAAAGTGTTAAATCTGGAGTTAAATAGAAACACAGAGGAGTTTTTCCATGTGCAGAGTACCTGAAGGTGTCCCTCACTGTTCGGGGGAGACCTTTGGATCAGACCGAAGGAGGTGTTTGTGGGAACCGGCCTTGAGGCGTAGACACAACAGGCCGCCGCAAACACATATTCAAGCACAGACCTCCTCTCTCACTCCCTCGTGCTCGCTCGCCCATTGTCCCAGGACTGACTGGCCATTCTCAGCCTGTGATGGAGATGTCCAGCGGGGGGTTGCCTGGTGTGGGAACCCGGTTGATGAATGAGGGTTTGGCATGCTAGCGTACTCCTCTGGCATAGTTCGCGCCAGTATAGTTTTTGTGTTATTGTAGTAACGGCGAATGCATGCATGTGTGCACGCCTGTATGAACACAATGCCTCGCTTGTGTTGCTATAGAATGGAGTTATGGCCTTTGTCCCCGCAGCATTCTTGTGTTGCGGTTGGCTCTGGAGTGCGTGGCAGCTCCTGGAGGCCGGGGGACAATAACCTCCCCCGCCTTCCCGTCCCCTCGCAGCCAGCCACAATGCACCGAGACGGACGTCCCCAAACTGGCTGCAAACAGCATCCAGGATGTAGGAAGCACAGGTAGGAAAACACAGGTTCCAGGTCAGAAACCTCCATCCTGCAATTACATCATCAAGCCCCTTGCGGTACGTCCAGTTCTTTACAAAATAGATTAAGCTCAGTCGGCTTCCAATCTCTTTAAGTTTTAGATTGGTACTTTGAGTAGGCCATTCTAAACACATTTGTGTGCTCTGATCAGGCTGAAATCTGGGGGTAGTGATGGTTTCAGAGACGCATAATGATGATGACAAAGTCAGTCTTTTATCACCTGAAGAACATTTCCAGGATTAAAGGACAAATGTTGCAGAAAGAATCTGGAGAAACTCATCAATGCTCTTATATTTAGTCACAACAGAGTCGCAGTGATCAGAGTTCAAAGTAGAAATGGAAAAATGAATTATGAATTTAGGGCAGATATTTGTGCAGCGATCAGAGAAGGAAGGACAGAATGATGGACAAAAACAGATGGATGGTGGAAAACTAGAGAACGGACAGACGGACGGATAGAGGGATGGATGGATGGACAGACAGACAGACGGATGGATGGACAGACGGACGGACAGATGGATGGACGGATGGAAAGCTGGAAAGACAGACGGATGGATGGACAGACGGACGGATGGACGGACTGACTGACTGATGGACAGACGGACAAATGGATGGACAGATGGAGAGACAGACGGACTGACAGACGGATGGATGAAGGATGAATGGGTGAATGGATGGACGGACTGACGGACTGACTGACTGATGGACAGACAGATGGACGGACAGATGGATGGACGGACAGACGGATAGAGGGACGGATGGACGAACGGACGGACTGACTGACCGATGGACAGACGGACAGACAAATGGACGGACAGACGGACGGACAAATGGACGGACAGATGGATGGATGAGAACCAGGCTCCTCTAACCTTCCAGTTCAGGTAATTTCCTCATTAGTTCAGTAAATAAATATTTGGCTCCTCTGGAGGTTTTTGGTTCTAAACTTCACTCAGAAATGGAAGTTAAAAAAAACGTCGACCCAATAATTAACCTTCCAGCACATTAAGCATCTGAACATTTTCCACCAGGTGCTTCAGGATCAGATCTCTGGAAGCAGAAAATACACCAAGACTGGATTTATTCTCCTTCATATAGTCTCAGGGAAACGTGTGCTGGATCAGGGAGTCATGTGGTCAGAATTACCCCGTCAGTCGTGATTCATTTACAGAGGAAATGAGAAGATTTATGCATCGGAAACCGAGTCAGTGAATCGAGTTAAGGAAAAAATATTCCTCAGAAACCATCACAGCTCGCTGGCTTCACATTAAAAACACTTGAGGAATGTTGAAAGAGCAAGCCAGAACAGGGACAGGGATCAAAACACAACTGCTGATCATTTTTACATACGTGACAAAACAAGATCCTGATGTCGTCAGTTTATTCAGACAAAAAAAGAATTATAATAATAGACGACAAGTCATGCATCCAACGCCAACATCCAGCCCGAGTGCGCAAGGCGAGGAGGAGGACATTTTTACAGGAGGCGTGTTTGTTTACAGGCTCTGCAGCATTTCCTCTGGCTTCACCTGCACCTGTGTTTTAGCCAACCACAGATCCAGCGGCGTATCCAGCTGCGCCAACATCACCGTGAAACCACCGGAATGGCTTCCTTTCTCTGGAAGCACTAGCCCAGCGAAACATGAAAACATGTTGCCTGTTTCACACATGTGGGTGTGCTTTTATTTTTATCTTTATGAGGTCCAGGTGTCTGGGAGAAACGGTACACACCGAGCGTTCCCCGTCTTTCACTGCACATCGCTGTTGTTTAGACATCTGAGTGGAAAAAATGAGGACAACCTACAGCGACCTGCGTGTTTTCTAACATACTCGGATCTACTGGTGTGCATTATCGATGTCATCGACACTGAGAAATGCAAGCAAAGCAGAAAACGGCTGAAAATCACACTGATGTATGGTTTTGTGTTCTCCTGACTGCTGAAGTGAGAGTAAACGCCATTTTGAATCTTCCAAAACAAAAAAGAAAGAGTGAACCGGTTTATAAATCTTGAAAAGGTTTCAGAAAATTTACAAATTACAAATTTACAGAACATTCAGACCAACTGCACTGCAAAACCTGAAAATCTTACCAAGTTTTTTTTGTCTATTTTCTAATGCAAATATTTTAGTATACTTTAAATTAAACTAAATTGACTTACAAGCCCCATTTTTAGTAAGATATAGCAGCTTATTTTAAGTCAATAATTCGTTAGCATATTTCACACTTATAAATTTCTTGTAAGTGAAAGGATCTGCCAGTGAGATTAGCACTTTTCTTTTATCAATATGAAGGAAATATCTACTTGTAAGTTCTATTTGTAAGTTAGTTTAGTCTTATTTTAAGTGTACCAAGACGTTTGGATTAGAAAAGAGACAAAAATATTTGATAAGACTTTGTGTTTCTGCGGTGTGTTAACCCTTAAAGCAGACCGCAAAATGCCAAAAGAAGTCTCCAAAGCAACAAAATATCATCACGCTGCAGGTTCTGTTCCTTTTGTTGTTGTTTTTAAACACATATTTCCCTCAATCCCTCTCTGATACCCAGAATAATTCATGTAGGTTTCTATGATGATCTAGTCAGTTCCTGCAACCCAGAGCATCACACTTCCCCCTCCATGTTCCACAGTTACCATGAAGCTCTTTTCCTGATATGCTGTCCAAATATTTTTATTTTTGACTCATCCGTCATTATTCCAGAAGTTGTGTAATCTACGTTATGATTTTGATGCCTGGTTTTGGAGACTTTTTTTAGCGTTTTGATGCCTGCTTTAAAGGTAAACTTGCATAGACACCTGGGAATGTTGGGAGTTTTTTTCTGCTGAGCAAAATAGCCGATTTCCTTTATTTCTTTTTTCCAGAACTCCTTAAATCTGCAACCAGAAAGTTTTTTGGATCTTACCATAAAGTTCACAATCACTTCAACTGTCAGAGCACATCAGCCTAAACGTTTGAGGTTTAAGTGAATAAACTTTGGGGTGTTTTCATCTATTACTAACAAGGAATGCATATTTATTCAATTTAACAGAAAGATTTTGGTTTGCATTGTGAAAATTGATGTCATCCATCCATATCTTCAGATGTGTTAGGCATTAAGGTGTGACTGGAAATCTCCACCAGCTCATGGGAAAAGCTACATTCGACTTTATCATTTCTGCTGTTTGGTGCTGAAAATACTGAGTGCAGCAGGTTTTCTCAGCCTGCTAAGTGAAAACAAGGTTTCCTGAGAAAATGGTGACACTGAATGAGATTAAATGTTCTGTAAAGGCAAAGCAGGCAAACCACAACAAGGAGTAGAAATCTGTTCATCTCGCCAGTAGTAAAAATCCTATTAAACGTTAACACATAATTACTTAATATGCTTCATCTCACAAGATCTTTAGCACTTAAATAACAGTGAATAAAGTGTTTATGAGGAGGGTGCATAAAAGGAACACGCGAGGGAACGAGGGCTTGCATGTGCGGACATGAAAGCAGTTATTGCCCGGAGACATTAAGGGAGAAAAAACATTACAGATGATTCACAGGCGTTGTGTGGTACATCAACACATACCTCTTTCCCCAAGTCACAAACGCTCCTTAATCTGCCCTCTCCCCCCTTCTCACAGGAGGATTTAACAAGGTTTGAATGGCTCAGTTCCCCACTAATCAGAACATGAGAGGGATTCCTCACATGCAATCAGGGAGCATGTGTTAAGATGAAAAGCACGAGCCTTCAAGCAAACTTTCCTGGATGAAACCTAACTCCTGCCTTTGAGCCTCTGCAGAAATACGCACAGAAAGATGAAATATATTTATGCACAGTTATGTTTTCTTTGCACTGATGGGATCTAGACGGTGACTACCACCATGCAGCCCACATAAGCCAGCATGAAGCGCTGCACCTGCATCCTACAGTAGCTCAGAGACTCTGAAGGTACACAAACAGGAACGCAAGCCAACAGAAAATAAACACACGTTAGGTCCTGGAAAGTGACATCACTGCGTTACCTGAAACAGATTTTAATAAAAATGTCTTTCAATTGTTTCATTAATTAAAAAAAGCAAAAGGAAAAACTTAAAGGACGGACCAGAGTTATGCCGACTTTTCCAGACTTGCGTGTTCAAAGTCAATATTTGTCCATCGTCTTTATCTAAAATCAAGATCAGGAAAATGATCAATCAAAATCCAGCCTGTGGATTGAATTGTAAATAATAAACTTTTGTTCTTTACTTCTAGCTAAAGGTCCAGTTTTTCAATTTTATACCAAGGAAATTGGAGCTTGGCAGGTAAAAGTGTTTGTTTGAACAGACACTTTTACCTAATAAGGCAAAACACAAAACGATCTTGAATTTGTTTTACAGGCTTGCTTAACTCAGGGTTTGACACGATTCAAAATTACAGCAACAGCTCCCTCTAGCGATGAAAGTTGGTCACATCTGTTGTGTGAGTAAGGTGTTATGATTTTGATAAGTGCCGATTAAATGTAGAGTAATATACACGCAATAGGGTGTATATTACTCACTCTATTGCGTAATAGAATATCACCACATGTGGCGATATTCTTCTCTTCTGTAAATGATTCCTCTGAAATTATTTCAGAAAAATAATAATTTAAATAAATCCAAATTTGGTGTTAAATTTATCAAGATACGCAAGAATATTCTGAATCTGTCCAACTGAAGAAAGCAAATGAAAAAGTGAATGTGACGCACTAGTTTGGTTGTAAATGATAACTAAATAGTAATAAACCACCCGCAACAATATAAACAACAACAAAAACGTCACGTCTCGTGGACGCGCTCGAACTAACACCACGCGACAGGGATTGACAAGATGGCGAACATTTTAGAAACAGAGGAGTAACAACAGTGAAGGGGAGCCTCGGTAAGCTGCGTCCTTTTAAAATAATGACTTGTCTTGTTCATGAGGACTGTGTTTGATCATAACCTGGGAGTTGGTGCAGAGTCCCGACGGACGCCGTGAACGGCGGGCGGAAAAACGCGTGAACTAGTTGGGATATCAGCCCGGCTTGCTAATGCTAGTTAGCATGCTAGGCTAGAATTTAGCAGCTCACTAATCTCTTAATCACAAATCTGGGATCAGGAATAAAATGCACCGGAAACTGTGAATGGACTCTGATTTAAGTCTAAATTTTTCGACGGTGTTGTTTCGCGTGTTTGATGAGTCGCTGGGTTTATATTTTGTTTTATAAATCCCAGAGATCTCGGGTTAGCAGGAGCTAGCTGGCTCAAGTTAGCAACTGGGGATGTACCACTATTTGAAACATTAGCATAATAAAACAGAAGGCATTCTCATGCTGATGTGAAATCAACTGTTGTTTCTTTGACCGTTTAACGGTTGTCTTCAGTTTGGGCGTATTTATTATGCATTTATGCAACAATGAAGCTTCATGTTCAGACCAGCCAACCACAAGGACAACCCAGGTAAAGCGCGCTAACTCGCTGATAAATCCTGTCTGGCTCTTTGAACAATCACGACTCTTAAAGCTAAATGACCCCACTCCTATTTTAATACATTAACTGAATGTTCTGTTGCAGCCATAAGTGGATACAGCTTAAGAAAAGTCATATATATATTACACTACTGTATAATCCTTGATATTTACGGTTTATAAAATGAATAAACACGCCCACTCCTGCACTATAAAAAGGTAAACAAGCGCAATTATCGACTCGACTCCATGTACAACAGTCGTTTTAGCTTTTATGATCGTTGATTTGCATATAAACTTTTTAGTACGGAAGGTTTGCAAAAGTTTAAAGAGTTGTCTGTCAAAATACAGACAGCTCCTGAAGGAAAATTAACACCAGACTGTTATGACTTAATAAACATGTAGTAGACTTATTCAGACCAAACAGCATGTCTCATTTCTTTATTTGAAGTTGAATGGTTTTGTAGTTTTAATAAGGGAGAAAGACTGCAGTTTAATTTATTTAATCCAATGCAGTTGTAAAGTGTTGACGTGTGTAAGATTTCTTCCTGATCCAGTCAGAACAACGGTTGAGTGAGTCACACACTGTCCATAAATGAAGAAATTGCTTTTCCTTGAGGGATTTATGCAGGAGAGTAACCGTGCAGAGGACATATGAGGACATGTGATGATTTTACTTTGATGTGGAAATTTCAACATCCTCATTATAAACAGAAATGATGTCAGGCTTTTACTGAGTAATGCCAATTTCAGTTTTTTTTTATGTCTAATGTTGGTGGTCTGAGTATTTTTATAGGTTGTAGTTTTGAATCCAACAGAAAAAGAAGAGATTTACTCAAATGTATTTCCTGAACGATTGTTTAATTACACTTAAAAGCGGTTTGAAACTAACACCACATGTGTTGATTAAGCATATCTACAACTAAAACACCCATATTAGCTCATAACAGGAAGTGCTAATTCATGCGGCTCTAATGCTGTTTGTGCCTCTGGGTTCAGTGAGTTTTGTGTTTCTGTTACTATTTATAGACGAGGTTTAGGTTGATGTTTCACATCCAGGTTTAACTGGCTATTTTAGGCCTGGGTTGGTTTTTATATTCCAAAATATACAAGATTATTTTCCATCAACCAAGAATCTTTTATTATAGAATGTATACTGATGATTAATTTGAAGATTTTTCATTTAAGTTTTTTTTTTTTACACAACATTAGAAATACATGAAAAGGTTCAAATGAACAATTTGTCTTTTAAATAATAAAAACCTTTTATTGCCTACATTTTTTTGTGTATGCCAAATAAGCAGTGACTAATCAATAAAGTGTAGGGATGATTTGTTGGCTATTTGTTTTAATTAACTGATTAATAATTGGATAGCAAAAGGTCCCTAATAAGAGATTTTATTTCACAGAATCTGAACCAGCCAAAGCTAAAACTGCAAATTAAGAAGTTTTAGGTAGAACATATTTAAACACAAACATATTTTTTTTAAATCTTAAGTACAAAATGTTTTTATTTTTTGAACAGTTTTGATTTAATTACTGCTCTGAATGTGTTGTTCTTTCAGTAAATGACAGGTTGATTCTGTAAACACATATAATGATTAATGGATTACAAAATTAGCTGACAGTTACTTCAATAATCAGTTATTCAGATGAATCATTTCAGCTCTATGTTAAACGGTTGGTTAAACAGCTCTATAGTAGAATTTTGTCAAGGTTTTCTAAACTGTTTGAAAGCACAAAGTAAACTCTTATTTACTGAAAAGTTGGTTTATTTTTTAAAATGTAATGTTAGAGTTTGTTTTGCCGCCTGTCGGTTTAGCGTTGATAAAACCTTCAGTACAGATTAGTTACAGTGTTTTTCTCTTCCAGAAACCACCGCCATGTCCTGGGATGTTCCCATTTCTCCGCTCACTGTGGTTACCATGGTAATATGAGGCTAGTTTGAAAGCGACACACGCGCTCTCTGCCTCGCACGCGAACCCACAGTCAGGCGTTGACTGTCGCAGGTGGAGTGCCGGCCAGCCGGCAGGCCTGTGTGATGGACAGGTGTAAACACGTGGGGCGGCTGCGCCTGGCCCCAGACCACTCCATCCTCAACCCCCAGAAGTGGCACTGCGTGGACTGCAACACCACCGAGTCTATTTGGGCCTGCCTGGGCTGCGCGCATGTGGCGTGCGGCCGCTACATCGAGGAACATGCTCTCCAGCACTTCCAGCAGCAGCGCCACCCACTGGCGATGGAGGTTAACGAGCTGTATGTGTTTTGCTACTTGTGCGACGACTATGTGTTGAACGATAACGCTACTGGGGATCTGAAGCTACTCCGTAGCACCCTCAGCGCCATCCAGAGCCAGCGCTATGAGGTCACAACGCGCAGCGGGCGAACCCTCCGCTCGGCGAGCTTCGGATCGGACGCGCTCATACCATGCGGCGCCAGCGAGTTGCAGCTGAGAGACGAGGACCGAATGTTTACCGCCCTGTGGCACCGCCGCCGGGCCCTCATCGGGCGCATTTTCCGCCTCTGGTTTGGTTTAACCGATTGTGGCAAGAGGAGAGAGGAGGAGGAGAGGAGGAGGGAGGAAGAGGAGGAGCAGAAGCGGGAGGCCAGGGAGAGGCGGCGCGCTCTGAAGCGGCAGCTGCAGGAGGTACTGGAGAGCGCTCCGATCAGAAAGAGTCGACGTCTGCGTCGGAAGAGCCAGAGAGTCGTGGATGCGACAATCGCGCCGACTGTTCAGAAAGATCGCAAGAAGAGAAAAAGTCAAACGGCCACGTCTCGATCTCGCAGGTCACGGACTCGAAGTTCTTCGGCTGTGGCGCCTAAGAAAGCCGGTCGGACGAAAAAGTCCCCTCCTTGTCCCAAATCCCAGAGACATTCCTCTAACCCCAAATCTAAGCCCAGAACTACGCCATCCTCGTCCCGTGGCGCTCAGACGCCGGTCCGCCGCCGGCAGAGCAGCAAGCAGGAAGGCTCGCCTTTCAAACGGCGTCCCACCGTCACTCCCGGTGTGACGGGTCTGAGGAATCTGGGGAACACCTGCTACATGAATTCCATCCTGCAGGTTTTAAGCCATCTGCACGTTTTCAGGGAGTGCTTTCTCCGCCTGGACCTGACCCAGGCGCTGGAGCTGCTGGCGTCTGCCGTCCACGGCCAGCTGACGGTGAAAACCACAACGCAGCTCCCCCCGTCTCAGAGGAAGGGGCTCCAGTCGACGTCGGGGCTGAGCGGCGGGGCGTCGCGCGGCCGCAACATGGAGCTGATCCAACCCAAAGAGCCCAGCTCCAAGCACATTTCCCTTTGCCACGAGCTGCACACCCTGTTCCAGGTCATGTGGTCCGGCAAGTGGGCGCTGGTCTCGCCTTTTGCCATGCTGCACTCGGTGTGGCAGCTGATCCCCGCGTTCAGGGGCTACGCCCAGCAGGACGCGCAGGAGTTCCTGTGCGAACTGCTGGACAAGGTGCAGCAGGAGCTGGAGAGCACCGGGAAGCACACCAACACGGCCGGAGTCCCTCAGAAACGCCTCATCAAGCAGGTTCTGAGCGTCGTCAACACCATCTTCCACGGCCAGCTTCTCAGCCAGGTATGACACGCACACACACACACACACACCACACACACACACCTTTAACCCTGTTGTCCAGCTTCTGCTCTGCGCTTCACTGGTGCATTTAGTGACTGAAGCTGCGTTCACACTGCAGCCTGAAGTGACCCAAATCCAATTTTTTTTGCCGTAAAGCGACCTGCGTCTGATCGTTTTATGACAGTTGAAGCAACACAGATCGGATTTTTTTGAATGTGACCCGAGTTAAATGTTGCAGAAAAACACCTTGGGGTGCAGCACGTTAAAATGCGTCAACACAACAAATATGTAATTTAAAAAACAAGCACTTGACAGAGTTTGGCTACATTGAGACTCACTGCAGAAAAAACAAAGTCATCCGGAGCGATTAGACAAAAGGTAAAGCAATACTCAACACTCACCCGGAAGAGCATGACGGTCAGAAAGCTAAACAAATAACCCGAAAAATATTTTAAGTTAACAAGCTAACAGGTTTAAGACACCTGTTTTGCTCTCGCTGTTGGACTGCCGCTTCGTGTTACTGGTAGTAATATTTCACAGACGTAGCACCGCTCAACCTCCACCCGGCAGTGAACTCTCACACTGAACGTCTGCTTGAAGCTGCAGCATGTAAGTTAAACAAAAAAATGATTTTACATAATTAAAACTTTCGCTAAAACAGATAATCTCAGGGAAAAAAAATAACAAAAATCAATCTCCTCTGCTTCCTCCCTGAGTTCTGCAGAATTACTCAGCTCAGTCAGAAACAAAAAACCTCAGCTGTTTTTTGGCAATAAGTTCACGTTTTTGATAACGTTTTTGACAATCAGAGCCAGCGTTAATCAGCTAGCCGTTCTCAGGAAGTTTTGATTTAGTAAATCGGGATTGTTTATTTTGATGCAACCTGCATTTGACTTGGAATGAATGTTTTCTTTTTTTGTTGACATTATTTGACATATGAGGTGTTGAGATTCATTTGACTCATGTATAATTTATGGCACAGAGAACCTCTGTTAAATATTGTTTTACTGATTGCAGGTTTTTCAGTTGTCCTTCTGACTGAATAGCTGCTGCAAGTACTTTACATGTTTTATGACTAAATTAGGTGAATTTATACCCAGATAATTTTTCCAGATCACATAAGTAGCATTTATAAACCTGATCGGAGCATCCCTAATAAATACCTTTAGCAGGGCTCTGTAGAGGAAGAAGATGAGTAATACTTCCTTGTAGTGTGGGCACACACTAAGACACCTGCTCTAGCTGGACAGAAGGCCGAGTGTCTTCAGCTACTCTCTACTGACTGCTCACCATAACCCTGACTCAGACTGCATGACAAAGAGGGGAGCTCCACTCATGCCGACTCATCTGTGCAGGTGACGTGCCTGGCCTGCAGCCATCGCTCCAACACTGTGGAGCCTTTCTGGGATTTGTCTCTGGAGTTCCCCGAGCGTTACCATAGCAACAGCAGGGAGTCCGCCGCGCAGGCTCCGTGCCACCTGACCGAGATGCTGGCCAAGTTTACAGAAACAGAAGCGCTGGAGGGAAACATCTACGCTTGCGACCAGTGCAACGGTGAGTGAGTGCAACGCTCTGAGCCGCCTCGCTTTTAAAACATTTACACCGGATATTTTATTTTATTTTACGGGGACTTATTGTGCAAAATTTATATTTTACACTTTGATTTACTTCCATTTGGGTCTCTACTGCTTCTGAAAACAACCCAAGTGCTTAAAAAAAAAAAAACCTCAGCTGTTTTTTGGCAATAAGTTCACGTTTTTGATAACTGGAAAATTTGCCCTTTTTAAAAGACTTCAGAATGTAATTTCATAAATCCTGTTACCTGGCAACCCCAATCTGTTACCTAGCAACACAAGCATAGCTTCAGTTTGGTCAGCTGGTTTTACCGCTACATGTGCTGTACAATGGCTGCTGTAAAAGACTAACTGCCCAACGCTCACAAACTACATGCTGCGTTCTTGTTGCTTGTGAAGGAGGCTATACTTACGCTTTTCAAAGATGAAAAGTTGTATAAATTCTAGGGTTATTTTAGTAATCAATTATTGTATTGATTATGTTGATGATCAAAAGAAGTTTTTGGCAGAGCATATCTAGAGACTAAAAAGATTTTTGTTTTCATCTTAAATGCAAAATGTATGTTTTTTGTACAGCTTTGATTTAATTGTCCTAATTCTTTCAGCAAATGTCATTTTTTGGAGTGTGAACAGTGAACCCTCGTTTTTCACGGGGTTACGTTCCAAAAAGAACCCGTTATAGGCGAAATCCGCGAAGTAGTAACCTTTTTTTTCTTACAATTATTATACAATGAAATACTTCATAATACATTGGAACCAAAGAATAAAACCTTTTTACAGGCCCAAGCATTTGTTTAACAAATAAAAGTGCTGTATAAATATATATATATATATATATATATATATATATATATATATTTTTTTTTTTTTTTTTTTTTTTTTTTTACAAATAACTACTGTACTGTAAAATAATAATTTTAATCAGCAATACGAATTGAAGGCTTCAAACTACGGAGCTCAGCACCGCGACCCGAGTCATTGGATTAGAACGGGAGAAAATGAAAAATGATTATGAAAAAAATACAAAGTACAAAGTATAAACAAATTGTGACTCGTGTATTTCTGACTGAGCCGCTGCATCCTGACTCCGCTCTGCAGTGGTTGTTTTCCTCTAAACCCCGCGGTGCAGGTGTGTTTTTTCCAGAGAAAAACATAGTTATAGGTAGTTGTTGTCGCTCTTTGTTTAACTTTTTCTGCGATAGTTAGCATCTTCCTCTGCCTTTTGGGCCCGACCGCAAGTGCCTTTTGTCGACACACAGGTAGGGAAGAAGCGGAGAGACGGTTTAGCCAATCAGGATGCAGAATACAATGCATTGTGGGAAAAACCCCCAAAAAAACTGCACAAAAAGTCCGTGTTATAGCGAGGTTCACTGTACTCCAGTTAATTAATCGACTAATATTTTAATAATCGATTAAATCCAATTGTTTCAGCTGTTTCAATAATTGCATATCTGTTTGTAAACATTGAGTTTGGGGGCGTGGCCAGCAGCAGCTTATCAGGATTTAAAGTGACAGAGGCCTTGAAACTTCTCATTCTGAAGAAGCTTAAAAAAGGCAGAACTGACTAGACCAAAATTTCATTTCCAAAGAACGGTGTTTTGTATAGACCTCTCTGAACCTGTTTTTAATCTAAATGCTCTCTATTAAAAACACTTAGTGTAACAGAAGTTTATATTTTACCTTCCTCTTGCAGCAGCCCGACGACGCACATGCTCCAAAACAGTCATCTTGACCGAAGCAAAGAAACAGCTGATGGTCTTTAAACTGCCTCAGGTCCTCAGGCTCCACCTCAAACGCTTCAGGTGAGATCACGCTTCAAGTTAGCATGCCAATTAGCCACACAGCTTTGGTAAAACGGCAGCAGGTTTCAGCTGGTTGACTCACTGTGTCTGATGGTCAGGTGGTCCGGGCGGAACCACCGGGAGAAGATCGGGGTCCACGTCCGCTTCGACCAGCTCCTCAACATGGAGCCCTACTGCAGCCCCAGCGCCGCGGGGTCTCCGCGCCCCAAGCACTTCCTCTACGAGCTCTCTGCTGTCGTGATGCATCATGGGAAGGGATTTGGGTCAGGCCACTACACT
Source organism: Poeciliopsis retropinna (assembly GCA_010277075.1). Lineage (NCBI taxonomy): Eukaryota > Metazoa > Chordata > Actinopteri > Cyprinodontiformes > Poeciliidae > Poeciliopsis > Poeciliopsis retropinna. The sequence goes on from VMRM01000025.1 coordinate 4,341,180, forward strand.
GCCTACTGCTACAACACAGAAGGAGGTGAGGGGAAAAAAGCTGAAATTATTCAAATGAACAAAAAAAAAGAAAAAAATTACTTGAGACATCTTCAGTAAATACTGTTTGGTGGAGTTGTAGCCAAAATGTGGAAATGTTCAACATAGGAAATGAATGCAAGAATGTTTGTTGTGTAGTTAAATTTGCTGTTAGTAATTACTACAAATGAACTTATTGCACTACACCTCCATTAAGGTATCCATGCTTTATGTTAAATTAGTTTATATACATACATATGTATGGTAAACTTATTGTCAGTAATAGAGCTAAAAAGAAATTATGAATTTTATGTAATTTGCTTGTACTGGTGGGATTTGTAATTGAAAACAACAGCAGCTGGTGAAATGTCTGAGTGGACGGTAAAAGATTTCCACCCTTGATTGTAACTAATTACATTTACTTGAGTAATATCGTTATGAAGTATCACGACTCTTACATGAGTGAAAGTTTTGGTTCCTCTACCTACTTAACTGGATGAAAATATTTTTTACCAAAAATGCATCCGTTGCAAATCTACAGTTTATGTTAAAGCGAGACTTCTTGTTTTGTTATGTTATTTTTTTTATCTGCCGCTGAGCCTCTAGTGGCATTTGATAATCAAGTGAATGTACAGTAAACACTATGCATTACTACTGGAAGTACTCTATCCTGTTTTAACATAACCTACTATCAGCACAAATCACACACATTTTATATTGGAAAAAACAAATTTAAAAGTGCTTCCTCTGCTTTAATGTTTTTGCAATTTTGTCAGTAATTTGTATCAATGTTTTCATTTTAGGTTTAAATATTCCAGAATTTGTGCATAATTGTATATTTTTAGTCCATCTGGTGACATTATAAAATAACATGAGGAACCTTTTTACCAAATACCCTTTTTACTCTTACTCAGGTAATTTCATGGATGGCTACTTTTTACTTTTACTTGAGTAAAAATAAGGGGAAGTACTGCTACAATGACTGAATTTTATTTAGTCAGCCATTGTTACTGATTAATGATTTAATCTAAAGTTAGTTAATCTTATAGATCAATTAACAATTAATCAATAAATGGTCATGTTACTAAAAACCTATTTTTTCTGTAGCAGTAACAATAATATGCTGACTTAAAAAGCCTTACATTTTAACATTTTTTTATTATTTGTATTAAATACTCATTGAATTTTTTTGAATGATCAAACTTAGACATATTAAAACAAAGTAGGTGTTAAAGATGAAAAGACTAAAATAAGTTAAATATCAACAGCTATTTATACAGAAGTACCTTTTAATTACTCGAACGAATGTCAAAACCCGCTAAATTAAGTATATTGACTCACTACAACCCTTAAAATCATGCTTTTCTTAATTCTTTTTAATTTTATCTCCTTCGCTTTTCTGTCTTCACATCCTCACCTTCCGTTATTTCCCGTTGAGAAGCTCCGTCATGTAGCTCGGCTAAATTAGCGCCATTTAGGTGACATTTAAACAACATGCCGAGTATTTATATTTCAGAATAACTTCAGACGTGTTTATATTTCTAAACGGAACCGCATAGAGTGCGTCTTACTTGCCGCACCTGACCGTTAGGACGTGTTTTTATTAACTTCCTGGTATGGCCGCCATCTTTGTTTCTGCATAAACGGCTCCGTCTAAGGATGACCAGCGGCGCTCCCTGCCGGACGGCGGCCAAACTACAACACTAAAAGAAAGTCCAACGGACGTGACGAGTTAATAGACTGGAACTAATGTTAATCTAAGTAACTATTAATTGACAATTAATTGTAATTTTAATAACAAATTTTATGAGATTTTTCTACATCGAACATATTTACATAGGAAATGGAAGAACATCTGATATGGATCAGTGTTGACACAGACCAGCTTTCTATTTATATTTTATCTGTTTCCCAGTGATGCTCTATGACAGGAATCAATGGATGTGTTATAATGTCAGGATTGAGAAGATGCTAATACTGTCGACGTAAAACAGGAGGAGGCAAATATTCCAAGCTAATAATCAGTGATGAATAGGGCTATCAAATTGAAAGAACATTTGAGTGCATCTTAATGGCTAATAAAACTGGTCTTAGCTGTAAAACATTCCAGGGAGTGGCAGATATGAGAACCGATTTAACCTCTTTGTGCCACTGCAATGTTGTAAAATATATAATATGCACATTTCCCTTTTTTTCTGCAAATAAAACCCTTTTTCTTTTATTATGCTAGCAATAAAGTATCTCCTCCTTGTTGAGTTTAATCAAAAGTTTAATTTCATGCTAGACTCCAGCTCTGTGACTCAATCTCTGAACACAGATAGATTAACGATCAATGATTAACCAACGGTACTTGTTGTTCTCTATTACCGTATGTCTGCCAAGTGCCTGAATAAAATCAATGTAAAAAAACATGAGCTTTAAATTTTTTTAATTTTTTTTTGTTTTAAATCACTAAAAACTTCTACCCACCTAAGAATGCAGACCTCAAATCAAAAACATAAAAAGTTCATAATAAAATCCTGTCAGGATTTTAATATAAGAGGAGAAAGTGTAAATAAAACAGCAAACTTGTACATTTTTATCAAACTTCAGATATTGCCTGTATTCTTGTAGCAAGTTTTTCCTTGTTTTTGGGTTTTATATAACCGACTTGATTGAATTTCTCTCTACGCTGAACTTGACTGCTCAAGAAATAACTGTTTAAACTGTTTTATTGTCTAAAAAGTAAAGTAATTACATTGTTTTAATGGGAAAAAAAGTTCATTTTTGTTCCAATCTTCTCTTTTCCAGGCTTCTGGGTTCACTGTAATGACTCTAAGCTGAATGTGTGCTCAGTGGACGAGGTTTGTCGGGCTCAGGCCTACATCCTCTTCTACACACAGCGAGTAACTCAGGACAAAGACCGGCCACTATAGAATCAGGACCTCTCTCCTGAACTTTGACCTCCACTGTATCCTGGCCCAAACTGTCGCTCCTTTTCCAGTATTTCTCCTAAAACCTGGGATCATGGGACTTTTTTTTTTTTGTCTATTTTTCTAAGTTTGGAAAAATAAGAGGAAGGACTCCTTTTGTACAAACCCGGTTCTGCTTTGTGAACTTGTTGTAAATGGTGTTTATATATGTAGGTATTTTAAAAGAAAATGCTGATGTGATTTATGTAAATTTGTATTTTATTAAGAAGAGAGTATCAGCCAAGGTTTGTCTCCGGCAGGGAGCGTTCTCATCTGCCCACTTGTTGATTGTAAGTGTTTGTCTGTTTTATCAGCTGAAATGTTTCTCAGTCACTTTAGCTTGTTGAAGTGGATGTAGGTTAACATGTCAGCCACTCAAGATGGCATCGGGGTCATTTTCCTGCCAGAAATGCACTAGTTTATACAGTTTTTCCATTTCTTTTTGTACACAAATGACGGTTGTTTCAAAAACAAATATGTAAACTTGCAGAACAGGAAGTTTGGGTTTGAATAAATATTCAACAGGGACGACCTTTAGTGTTGTGCTGCCACCTTTCTGCTCCAGAATGTAACTGCTTTAAGAGAAACATCCCCAACCAGACAATAACAGAAAAAGTGCCCTTTTGTCTCAGAGTATTTTTGTTGTTCTTGTCAATTCAGCAGCACTGCGATCCATAAAAACCAGCATTTAGTCTATGAATGTATTTTTATACAAACTCGACCATCAAATGTTAGATTTTTATACGACCCGTTGTTCAACACCAGCGTCTGTTTATTTTATAAAGATTTTACTGTATGAATTTGTTCATTGGAGAAGAATCACAGCACTCGGTTTTCCTTTCACTGTTGAATGGTTGGTTTTTGGTGTTTCGGTTACGACTTCACGGTGTGTTTGTGCGCGTGTGTAAATTTTTATGGAAGTTATGCTATGCAAATTGTTACCTCAATTTTTATTTTTAGAAAAAATTACCTCAATAAATGAGATTATTTTTTCACTTTTCTACAAAGATGGGAGTTTTTGTCTTTTTTTTAAAAAAAAAAGGTATCTGAGCACTTTAAAGTCAATATTTGACTAATTACCTCATAAAAGAAGTTTCTCAAGTCAATTTAGGACTTTCTAATTCCACCTTGAATAAAATTTTAGAGAAAAACTAGAAATACAAGATCATGCTAGCAAAAACTGACATTTTGGGGTTTCTCTTTTTCCACATAATTATATTTAATTTTCTTTTTTTTTTTTTTACTGTCGTTTCGATTCCAGTTGTTAAATCGAAAAATTAAATTGTCTGATGCTCAAGTACAATAAAGTACAAATATTAATCTACCAGATGAAGATGCTGAACTAGTTGGTTGCATTGTTGCCTTGCTAACATTTAATTTTTGTATTTTTTAAATTGAATTTTGCATTTCTATGTTGTCCCACCAAATCACCGTTGGAGTTAGGAAACCGCTGGCAAAGAGGTAAAAACTACAGACGACCGATTTACGTTTTTAACTTCCTCTAAACTTAAAACACTTTTAAGTCAAAACTAATTGAGATCAAATTGTTTGCGTTTTATTATAATGGAAAAAAATAAAAATATAGAAATATTTAAGGCTGAAACGGATTTATCAGATTCAGTCATTGAAACAACTAATTTAGTAACCAGTTAATCAATTTGAACAAACTCAGAGCAGTGACTAATCCAAAACTTTAAAAAATATGAATGTACATCCTGTGTTTAAGATACAAATAAAAAAAAATTGTATATAAATGTTTCATAGGAATGTGTGACGGTTTTAGCTACATTTGGGTCAAACTGGCTAAAAAAATAAAAACTTTAACCAGGTTTTGCTATGTAATTATTAACCATAACACTCCTTTGCTAAAAATTATCAAGTGTTGAATAAAATGTTTAGTAGTCAGAATAGGTCTAAATATTAAAAACTTTGAAGAATTTGTCAAATTTCTTTTTTTTTTTATAAACATTAAAGACAAACAAGCAATGAGCAAAAATTATTTTAATCAATCTTTTTTTTCTTAGAAAAACATTTCCAAGGAGAGTTCCAAATGAAGCGTCTTAACTGGGAGCATTCAGCCTCTGCAGAGACTGGAGGGTCAGAGGGCAGATTTCCCTTCCGTAGCGACAAGCCGGACACACGGCTGCAGGGATGTGGCGTCTGAATGGAGATGGCGTCTATTACTACGGCAACCCGCGCTTAAATGTGCAGTAAAGTCTGTACGCAGTGATTTCCCATCATGCATTGAGCTGAATGCTTCCTAAAACCATCCGTATCGTGGTTGATTATGGAGCTAAAGTCTCGGAGTGGAGTCGTTAAACCGGACAGGGAGGTTCTGGATTTGTTTCTCCGAATAATGGGGGTCGCACCGAGTTCGCTGGCAGCTGTGACACGTTTCTAAATGAGGTCCAAAGTTTGCTGTTGGGTTTTTTCTCTCCTTGGAAGCTGTGAGGAGTGCATTGTAGGCAGCCTACAACAACATTTCTCATCGTTTTAGTGACTCTTCTCTGTTCTGCTGCTTCTCAATCAGTGTCTGGAGGAGCGGTGAGGGGGCGCTGGGTGGAGCGGTCGGGTCGGGGGTCAGTAGTCGTCTCCTCGGCTCACCACCTCCTTGCAGGTGGGCCGGAGCAGGATGGTGTGCTCGAACTGAGCCGTGTAACAGCCCTTGGTGTCGCAGAGCGGCGGGTAGGGGTCCACGATGCCCAGGTCGCACAGGTTCTTCAGCGCCATCAGGTACTTGCTCTCGCCCAGGCGGTCCAGCCAGCGGCGGCAGAACGCCAGCGTGCCGAAGTTCTCGTTGATCACGTTCAGCAGGTGCTTCGCTCGCGGCAGCCTGTAGGGAAAGAACAGGATTTAACTCAGTGTTCTGTTCGCTCACATTTTAATGGGTTTACAGATTTTATTTGATAGATTGGTAAAAAAAAAAAAAAAAAAAAAAATGTTGGTTTTCTGGGCGATCTTTAAAAAGCTTCTGGTTCCGATTTTGGCGGGCACGGCGAAGGCGGGCTCACCTGATTGGAACATGGCCGACGTCAAAGTTCTTCATGTAGTGGGAGCACTCCATGTCGTCGTGGACGACGCCTTTCCCCGTGCTGCCGAACGTCTCGATGGCGTAAACCTCTCCCTCCTAAACACAGAACGCACACTCAGCACAGAGCGACATCCCAGTTCGACCAGTAACACCAGTAAACGCTGCCCACCTCCATCCTGGTGGCTTCGCCTCCCTTAACGATGGGAACCGTCTTCCCAGCATGTATCCTGTACTGGCCGATGGAGTGACCGTTCAGGTTTCTGATTGGTTTCACTGAAGAAACAAATAAAACCAACAAGAACAGAAAAACATTTTAGTATTTTTATGTTACTAGAAGCATCTTAAATCAGAGTGAATCTAAATATTTACAGGAACATGAGGTGATTTTCTACAACTTTATATTCCTTTATTGTTGTTGCTGTGGTGCAACATGTTTGTTACATTTAATAAACATTTATTAGCTTTAAGGAAGCACATCTTGGACCGAGAGCAGGGTGACGGATCAATTTTATTTTAATAATATTATGACTAGTCCAGTTTTTTATATTCCACCAGTGAACTTCTTGTGCTTCCAAATTTCAGAGTGATGTTTTAACATGTATTTTATTTATTTGGACTTTGATTTTAGGTCATATTAACAAGAATAAAGTCATAATGTTTCAGTAATTCATTCTTAGCAGCAATAGAAATAAGAATAAAGTCAAAATGCACAAAAAAGTCTTATTAGGTGAATTAAGTTGCAATTTTAAGAGAACTCCCACATGAAAACAAAATGCACGTTTTTCTTCTTCAAACAACTTTTTTTCCTCATAATTTTAAGATATTCTAATAAAATACTGTTTATTATTATTTTCTTTTCTCATTGGTAGTTTCGGTACATTTGTATATTTGTAATTAAAACCTTTCAATAAATATACTAAACACTAAAATATAAACTTGTATCCATTATGAAAAAGAAAAACTCATTCATTTCTAGTCCCAGGGTTTCCTCCAGTGTAATATCAGCCTGGCGGGCCACCAGGCTTACCGATTAGCAAGTTTAGCAACCTTGCTAATCCGCTATTCGGACATTGTTATGAAACCAGGTCAAATAAACACCTTGGTATGTTTTCCCGTCGAGTTCCACCTCGTAGGACTCCATCACCTCCTGAATCGCCTCGCCGACGTCACACAGACGCACGTCGATGCCGGCGTTCTGCAACAGACCAACAGCAGCGCGTCAGATGCAGGCTCCTTATAGATCAAACATGGCCGACGTGTTTGAGTCCTACTTTGATTCCAGTGTTGGTGGCGTCCTGCACGGCCTCCAGCAGCTTGTCGTACTTTGGGTTAAACGTGACGGTGAAGGCACAGTCAATGATTCTCCCTGCGGGAAACGCAGGAGAACGGCGTTAAATTTACAGATCCGACGTTTGAGATTTTGTCGGAGAGCGAAGCTGAAGCAGAGTTTTACCGTTGATGTGCGTGCCGAAGTCGATCTTGCAGACGTCGTCGTACTGCAGGACGGTGGCGTCTCCGGCGTTGGGGGTGTAGTGGGCTGCACAGTGGTTGAGGGAGCAGCCGGTGGGGAAGGCCAGCCCGGCGTTCAGCCCGTTCTCCTTTATCAGCTTACGGGAGCAATCCTCCAGACGCTCGCTGGGCGGAGGAGCAAAACAATGAAACCGGGAAGGAAAACGTCCAACAAAAGAGGCTTGGCTGCCTAAAAAACTACAAATCAGCTTTATTTATTTATTAATTTTGAAGAGTTAATTTCTGGAAAATGTATACACTTCCACTTCTTAGCTCATAGTTCAGACTTTTTAACTTTAAAATAAAAGTAATGTGTAGGAAGTCATTAACAGATTGGTTATGATGATTCTTCAGTCCAGTTGGGGAAAAAGTTCATTTCTGAAGTTATTGTATTAAAAAGACAGAGAAATTGTCTGAAAGGGAGTCCCATGCTTTTAAAAAATGGGAATTAAATCTGGATTATCTCAAAATTAAAAGGCCAGAGTCCAGCAGAGTCCAGTTATTCCACCAAATATTGATTCCTGAACTCTTCCTGAGTTAAAACATTAGTTTTGTTGTTTCCAAATGAATATGAACTTGTTTCCTTTGCAATATTTGAGGTCTGAAAGCGCTGCACCTTTTTCTTTATTTTGACTATTTCTCATTTTCTGCTAATAAATACTAAGGACGTGTTGTCAGTAGTTCATAGAATAAAAGACCAATGTTCACTTTACTCAAACATAAACCTATGAAAAGAAGTAAAATCAGAGAAACTGATCATTTTAAGTGGTCTTTTAATTTATTCTAGAATAAAGTAAAGTGTAGGCATGTAGAAAATAACCGTTGTATGAAACCAGTGTGTGTCTGAGATGTGAGCCGCCTCACCAGATCTCTATCATGGTGAGTCCGGGTTTCAGGAAGCTGCGGACGTGTCTCCGAACTTGTCTGTGGGCCTCGGCCGCCTGCCGGAAGTCGTTCCACACTTCCTCGTTGGCTTTGTCCATCACCCGCCGCTCCTCCACGGTCATACGCCACGTCGCGCTCCGACTGGGAACCACAACACGGGTTAGCACGGACAGCAAAGTGACGTTCACTGAACGTAAAGAGACGGCTGAAACTCTCACCCGTCCTGACAGACGGGATATTCACACTCCTGTCCGATGGGAAACACGCCGTTTGGGTACAACTCACAGATGGGAACAGACGGAGGATCCGTTTGAGCTTTGGCTGAAAAATTTACCAGAAAATAAACAAATAAATAAAAAAAACAATCTTACAGAATATGAATCTTCAAAAAAATTTAATTTTTTACATCCTTTCTTCTTCTTTTTCTTCTTCTTCTTTTTCCCTGCTGCGTTTTCGCCGTCGTCTCCATCTGAGCAAACAAACAGCCGTTAAACCGACACGTTGAGACGTTAAAAGTGACCGAATAACAAACTGCATATTTACCCTCCTCGCCTTCTTCGTCCTTCTCCTCGATCGCCTGCTTCTCCAGCTGCTTCGTCACTTCCGCCACGCCGTCCGCCTCAGGCTCCACAGCTGCAGCAGGAAAACAGGTGGAGATGATTCACAGTTAAAATGACTACTACTAAACTTTCTTTAGACAATATCTAGTTTATTATTGACATTTTTTAATATGTTAATACATTCCTTCCTGCTAAGGAAGGTATTAATTTCCATAATTTGAATAAAATGAGGAAAGAAAGACTTGTTTTGTTTCCTTTATGGCTAAAAAGCATAAACTAAACTAAATTAAAATGTTAAACTTTAAGCTACATCACATGGTGCATTTTTGTAAAATAAGCAAACAAATAAAGTCCACATTTAGACGATATGGACTTTTAAATAATTAAAATATAAAACAAGTTATTAAAGTTTATTTGAAGTGAGACAATATGTACAATACTTTTCTACACAAACACTTTATTCAACAATAATAATAATTACAATAAAAATAATTAAATGTGCAAAAGTTAAGTTGTAATCATTAGAATTGGCTTTTAATTTTTTGTAACAAACAAAAGTGAAATAAAATGCAAAGCTTGGATTGAGAGCGGTTGAGACAATCTGATTAATTCATTATTTAATTTGCTGATTACTGATGACACGTCCTCTTTTCTTACGCAATAACTACATTAAAAAGAAAATTATGAAACAGGAAAACATGGCAGAGTTTCAACGCCATCAGTAAGCAGCAGCCAAAGGGTCAGATAACAGGAAGGAGTTTTACAAACATTCTGAAACATTAATTTTATGTATTTTATACTTAAAGATGTTTCTTTCTTTTCTGAGGCCTGACAAAGTCCAATGTACTCTGCTGTAAAACCTGCATGGCTAAAAGACAGGAAACGTCAAGCTCCGCCTGTTACCTGCGGTGTTTCCTGTTTCCCTTTCAAAATAAAACAAACGCCCATATTTGTACAGGTTTTTAAAAGGCCTGAAAAGCTTATGCAAGCTTTGGTTGTAATGAGATTCACTTATTTTTGAAGGAAAGTTTAGTGAAAACTGCCATGTTAAACAACAACGGCAATCCATTAAAGGGCTAGTTCAACCTTTAAAAGTAACACAAATAGTTCAGAAATGCAAATCACTCCACTAGTTAATCCTAAACTAAGTCATTCTATGTAACATTGGATTATCTAAAATTTCCGGTTTGGCTTTATTGAAGCCTTTTTTTTTGTCAATAAAACCAAAGAGATTAGGCTTTAAAAACGAGACTATAAAACAGAATTGTTGTACATTGAACAGATTTCTTGAAAACATACCTGGGGAAACTGAAAGGTTCTCATTTTGGTTTGTTACATTTAAAAACAATAACATATAAACGTTACTATTTTCATTATGTTTCGCTTATTTCATAAGTGAAAATAAATTTTATACTTATATTTGTCTTGTAAGTGAAACATTCAGCTGAACAAGATATTTAAAAAAACTATCCATCTTTTTATCAGCTTACAATAAATAAATATCTGACTAACCAGTATCCATAAACACTTAGAGAAGCATTAGCTGTCTGTTTAGTAATTAATTTATTTAAAAAATGTTGCCATCTAGTGGAGTTTTCTATGCCTGCTGGTCCCAGTGGTAAAAACAACTAATATCAGTAATAGAAATATTTTTATACATGCATATATTACAGAAGGCAGGTACTAAAATACAGATGTAATAAAAAAAATATATACAAATATGCAGTGGGAATTGTAATATCTTAATTTATGAAAAAGTATTGTATAACGTAAGCTATAATTACGTATATAATTATAGCTATATATATAATTACTATAATTACGTAATAATTCATCCGATTTGTTTCACCCACTTCAGAAATCATAACCAGTATTTTAACCCTTGTGTTGCCTCGCGGGTCAAAAGTGACCCTTTACCATATTTACCTGTAGAAAAAATACCCTAAACTTTCTCTTTCCAGCCTGAAATTTAATGACTTTTCCTACACTGACCCCATCATTAGAAAAAGTGGTACTTTGTTTTTGTTTCTATTTCCATGTGGGCTGTTTACCACCAGGGTACAAGGATTGGGTGCATCATAAAGGCATTTAAGCACCAGAAAAAAGTTCAAAGGTCATGCAGACTCTCTCTAATACATATACACACACACCTGCACCCCCCACAAACACACATATCAAAGAAACTGGTTGATGTACGAATTGAACTTGCATTTGATCTGAACCTGCACGATCAACCTGGGAAGAACAGGATGTTCTTCATCTTCTGCTGAACATCTCATATAATTATGAGACACAACATAAGAGCTGATGTTAAACTGGTCACATAATCAAGCTACATTTTGTTTTGTTGTGTTACCAGAGGTATTTTTTAAATTCACTTCCTAAAAAAACATACATAGGAATAAACTGTTGACTTTTTGTTCCCTTTCAGTATAATTAATTCAGAAGGAAGAACCTCACATTTATATAATTACATTAATAAACCTTCACTGTGTGAAATAAAACTGCTGCAACACTTGGTTTGTGGTAAAAAAAGACAAAAAGAGTGTCATCCTTTTTGTACTGTATAACAAAAATACATGATACAAATGAATTAAATTGAGTTTAATTGATTAATAACAGATTGCTTCATTATGCAAAATAGATTTTGGATTTAAAATGCAATTAATGTGCTTTATTTTGGGGTTTTTGTTATTTTTGATCCATAGGATAAGGGCAGTAAACAGAAAGTTAGGATCACATTAGGGTTAAAGTGGGTGGAATAATGCAGCACGAGTTTAATCGTTTTTATTAACTGAGATCTTTTAGTTGACCTGTTTTTAAAGCAACATATAATCTACTTTCTCTTAGCTAAAAGACGAAAGAAACTGCAGCTGGCTTAGCGTTTCACAGCTATAATTAACGTCGAAAGTTTGCTATCATTAGCGATCCGAAATAACTCAAAACTTCATGGTAAAATGTTTCAAACTCACTCCAAAACAAGTAGACAATGTAAGAGCAGGAAATATAAGTGTATCTGCATTTATGTCATGAACATTATAGGGATATATTTAAACATTTCTGACTCCGGTGCGGCTAACCGTGGCTAGTTTGACGCCGCTTTAACTAAGCTAATGTTAGCTTGGTTAGCCTGTTAGCACAACAGCAGCCACAGAAAACCCTCACCTGTCGTTGCAGACTTGCTCTTTTTCTTCTTTTTCTTCTTCTTCTTTGCTGCCTCGTCCACTGGGTCGGCCTCTTCCCGGACCTCGGCGTCCCCGTTCAGCTCCCTTTCGTGAATAGGCTTCTGGATCACCATCTGCTCCGCCACAACGTCCGCCATGATCGCAGGCGCTGCTGGAAAAGGAAGCGGGAGGGAGCTGTTGCTGCCTTCACGGACACTGGTTAGTTTAAAAACCGCAGTCGTCGCTGCATTACAGCTTTAGCCTTTGCTTATAAATTGATTTATATTATTCCCTGAAATGTATGTATTTGTTTCAAAACCGAAAATAGACTTAAACATCGTCTTCAAAAGGTTAATATGTCAAGCCACTGAATAATTAGGAACTAAAATCTATTTACAGCTATGAACGTAGTGGGTATATATCCGAGCTAGAAATAAGCAACAAAACGCATCACAAGGCAAAAACTTGCCGACTCAGCGAAGGCCAAAGATGGAATACCTTTAGATAACACATGCCTTCAACATGTTTCATAAAAATAAAATAAAATAAAATAATGATAATAACCAATGTGTGCTACGCAAGAAAAAAGATAGATTATACAATATAGTTATAGAATTAAAATATTTTCAGCAAATAAAACAAATATGGAATAAAATGTATTAACTGCATTTGATGCTACAAAAAGTTTAATATAATAAAACTAAATAGTAATAGGTAGCATAAATAGCTTACGTTATACAATACTTTTTCATAAATTAAGATATTACAATTCCCACTGCATATTTGTATATATTTTTTTTATTACATCTGTATTTTAGTACCTGCCTTCTGTAATATATGCATGTATAAAAATATTTCTATTACTGATATTAGTTGTTTTTACCACTGGGACCAGCAGGCATAGAAAACTCCACTAGATGGCAACATTTTTTAAATAAATTAATTACTAAACAGACAGCTAATGCTTCTCTAAGTGTTTATGGATACTGGTTAGTCAGATATTTATTTATTGTAAGCTGATAAAAAGATGGATAGTTTTTTTAAATATCTTGTTCAGCTGAATGTTTCACTTACAAGACAAATATAAGTATAAAATTTATTTTCACTTATGAAATAAGCGAAACATAATGAAAATAGTAATGTTTATATGTTAAAAAGGTAAATAACTAACTTCATGTAAATGAAGATGTGAATTATTATAGTTTTTCTCCTGTTAATCTAAGAAACGACGCCTAAAAACCCTGAAACGTAGTGAACCAAGTAAGTGAAGCCCATTAAAAACTAATTCAGTTTTTGTGTGAACTAGTTGAGGAATCCAGAGAACCAGATCAAATAACCCACAGAACCAGTTTGTGACACAGCGACGCGCTTCATTCAACACTTCCAGAGTGGCGTTTTATTTCAGAGTGAAAAAAATGCAGGAAGGGTCAAGAAAAGGCAAACATGGTGACGAGGTGGAGGCGAGGGCCGACGCCGTCACTCTCAGGTGCTTTATCTTAAAGCGACACGCCGCCCTCACAAAAAAAAAAAAAAGAAAAGAAGACGACGTTTCTAACTTCAAATCTGCAACGCGGTAAATTACATTCACTTCAAATCCAAACGTTTCCCCCTGTAAACACACACACTGATGAAATGGGAGTTTCTCTTGACGTCACTGTGACTGCACGCTCTGCTTTGACCCCGCCAGAGCAAACAGGGAGGGCGGGGGGGCGGCAGGACCAAAATAGAGCGCTGATTGTAAAAGAAAAAATAAAAAAATAGCACAAGACTTCCTCTCCTTCCCTTTTGTCTTTAGGAGAAGAAGTCAGCTGAGTCGTGCGTTCATGATTGTTTCTGGATTTCACTGCAGAACTGTTTGTGTTTACACACCAACAAACTGGACCAGATTTACTGCAAAGAGTCTCCAGTTCTTTTTCTGTATGAAAGGGGAATTAGCCTTTATTTTCCTGATCATCTGCTGGGTTTTCCTTTAATATTTGCTCCTAGGGATGAGCAATATATTGGCGATAACATCGAATTCAGACGAAATTAGTCATTTTTAATAAATTGTATCAATTTGATATGAAAAACAAATATTGCCATCTACCTGTGTTTCTGGTTTTTGTAAACATGTCAAAACAATAGAGAAATATATATATATATATATATATATATATATATATATATATATAATAGACATTAGGTGCTATACACCTCAGCTCAACAAGTGGTCAAGTTTTTCATAAATATAAGGAACATTTATATAATACGAGGTCAGATTTAGTCTTTTAAAAGCATAAAAATGGTCTTTAAGAATAGAAAGAGTTACAATTATACATAATTTTGGCCAAATTCATCCAACAAACATTTGCTTAGTGAATAAACACAGAGTTCAGCAGTGAAGTAACAACCAGCTAAATAAAAACTGACTGCAGATATGAAATGATCTGAGGATGTTTTGCTACTTGAGCCTCGCTGTGACGCGGGACGTTTTCTTGTTTTGTGTTTCTTGTTCCTGAGTTTCCACGGCTGTCAGAGCGACGGACGGACGGACGGGTGGAACATCAGGACGCAACGAGACGAAGACCGGACTGAGACATAAATACAGCTTCTGCTTCATGTCTAATCCTTCTCTGAGCTTCTGGAGTTTCCTCCTCCTTCCTCCTCCTGCTCCTCTTCCTCCTCATCTCCAAACGTCTGCTCCTCCCTGTTGGCGAGCGACTGTGAGCGCGCCGCCACCTGAGCGGCGAGGGCGGAGCTGAAGCTGAGCGTCTCCGAGCCGTGGATCTCCGTCAGTCTGTCCAGCACCGACACGGCGGGGATTTTGGGCTTCAGGAAGCAGTCCAGACCGTTCTGACGCTCCTCTTCCTCCTGCGTGACGCCGTCGTACTGGTGCAGCTCTGCAGCTCCGCCTCCAACAGAAGGTCCGCCCGACTCGCTTTCCTCCGAGCCGCAGCTGAACTCTGTAACCGGGTCGGGCCTCACCCTGTCGTCCTTTCCTTCCCCTTGCTCCCCGTTGTTTCCTGCAGGCTGCTCTGATAGGTAGTTTCCTTCCTCAGAACCGATTCCTGCGGCGCCCACTGGACCCGGAGCGGCAGCATCAGGACTCTGGGTCAGAACCAGAGGCGATGCAGCAGCTGCAAGAGAGGCAGAAAGGAAACATTTAGGATTTTACTACAACTAGAGTGGTAAATATTAATCAGATTAATTGTGATTAATCAATTATTGATCATTAATAGACTCAAAAAAGCCATTTGCTGGAAGAAAACTGTATTCAGAGCTGTAATGTAACAAAAACTGTACAAAAAAACCCATAAATTTTACATTTAATATAAAGAAAGCCAATGTAATTATGCTACATATATATAAATGTATATATATATATTTTTTTTTTCTATTGCAGCTTTTATTGTCCAATTATTAATTGCTTAATCAATAAATCAATAAATAAATGACTAAAAAATTAATCAACCCAAAACTACTTCAACATGTTTCTACTCTAGTAAATGTAAAAAGAACCGTCCAAGAAATTACCTGAGTAAAGACGTTATTTGGTAAAAAGGCGACTCGAGTACTGAGTAACTAAACAAAACATAAATCATTTAATATAAAAAAAAAAAACATAAAGTTAATGTGAAAATTTTGGTGAAGACCAAAATTAAAATAATTTAGATAAATAACATAATTATAAAATCAGGCAAAAGAAAAAAAATTAAATTAATTTCTTTCAATATAAAACTTAGAAAACTAACAAAAATGGCAGGTGAGTGTCTGTTTCTGGCAGAGAATCCAAAACTCGTAAAAGTAAAAATACTCCTAAAAGTACATTTTGTCCCAGGTTACTTAAGTAAATGTAATTAGTTACTAGCCAACTCTGATTAATATGAAGTCGTTCTGAGACAGCAGTTGTAATTTTGGTGGTTTGGATTAAGAACCGACCTGCAGCTTTTCTATTCTGTCATCCAGAGTGGAAGCAGAAACTACAGCAGCTTCACTCCAGGAATAACTCCAGACCTTGGTCGCTGAACAGCATCTGCTTCCTCTTCATCCTCTCCCCCTCGGACGCTCGGAAACCCAGGACAGCTTTCAGCTCCGACAGGACGCGCCGCGACTCCTCCCTCTCCCTGCGCTGCCGCTCCCGCTCCTCTGGGGACAGAACGTCGGACCAGGAACCGCTCCCCTCCCCGTCCGAGTCCGAGTCGGAGACGTAGGCCTCCAGCTCCTGGTGGGACGGGAATCTTCAATTGAGGCAAACGCAGCGCGAGTTTTAAGCTGAAAAGTCGAGAATCTTATCTCACCATTTCCTCTGGCACCGGGTCTCTGTCCAGGATGAGCGGGAAGGACGGAGGAGCAGCAGGAAGTTCAGGTAGAAGAGGAGCAAACTGCTCCGTTTCATCAGCATTACCTGGACAGAGGGGGCGCTGTGAGCTCACCGGAGCTTTGTCAGATCTTCCACTGTGCTTTAATTGGGCATGCAGTGCCTCTTGGTTGTGACCAGCAGCAGCTTATTGGGAGTTAAAGTGACAAGATGCCCTAAAACAGCTCAAATCTCATAATCGAAAAGACTTTGTACAAAATTTGTAATGAGCATGTTTGTACAGTCCACAGGTGTCAAACTCAAGGCCTGGGGGCCAAATCTGGCCCGCTGTAGCGTTTTATGTGGCCCGCTAAGACTCCAAATCACATCAGTAAGTCCTTCCAGTTTTTTACAGATCTGCAAAATTCACAAATCAACAAATCTCCACATTTTTTCCTCAGTCTTACTTGATGTCAAGTTATAGTCCGTAACTGATGCAGCGATTAATAAAAAGTCACATTCAACATCATACGTTAGCGCAAATATTGTAAACATTCATGACAAATATTTCCAAATTATCACCACAAAATCTGAACACTAAAGAATCACAAAATCCTGGAGGAACAGCTTTTTATTTTAACAGTTTAATTGGTTTTATCAACATATTCTGGCACAATTGGCTCTTTAAGAACATTCAGATTTATACACCCCAGTATTGTCCACAGATCTATCCTCACTGTTCAAAGAAGAATAATTAAAAATTAGAAAATCTTAGAAGTTCTCATACTTCTATATGGTTTTCTTTTAGTTTTTTAGAATTGAATAAATTTACTCTGATTTAAGGTTGGATTCTCAGAGTTTGCTGCTGCAATAAAAGGCACATTTATTCTCAGGACTTGCACAGTTCTTAACCAGGGGCGCAAGTGATTTAAATGTTTTGTTATAAATAACTGAAAAAGTGCTACATGTGTCTTTTTTACTTCCCCTCCTTACCTGTACAGGCGTTGGCTCGTCTTAGCATGCGCTCCACCTGGCAGACGGTGTCCTCCCAGCAGCCGGCGCTGGCCTGCATGTGGGGCTGCAGCTGCTGCAGCCGCTCGCTCAGGTCCTGGTAGCCTTCGAGCGTCAGCTCCGTCAGCTCCTTGGACACCATCAGCTTCTCCAGATCGTCCTCCAGGATGATCATCCTGTTGGTTCAAAAGGGTGGAGGTCAATCCGGTCTTGATTTAACACAGACAATGTGAAACAAAGCGAGCTGTGGATGAATCTCACTCGCTGAGGAGCGCCTTGAGGTGGAGCTGCAGGCTGCGGATGGATGTGTGCAAAGCGTTGAGTTCCCGACATTTCTCCCTCGCTCGTCCGTTCCTGTCGGCGCTCGTTGTCCTGGGCTGCATCTCGAAGTGCCGGTGGAAGTCGTAGCTGCGCTGCACGTCGCCCAGACAGCTGGCCAGGGCGTCATGGAGGGGCTCTGTCACCACGGCGACGGACCGGTGCAACGGAGGTGGAGGAAGTGAGGGAGATGAAGGAAGAGGGACGTCTTCTTTGGTTCTGCCTTCCTCAGACTCCTCGGTTCGGTGCGGTGAGAGGAGGAGAGCGAGCCGACGGAAACATTCTGAGCTCTGACCCAACCACAGCTGGAACAACATCTGCAGAGGATACAATAATAATGAATTAATGAGCTAATCTAAAAGCTGATTAGTCTTATTGATCAACTAAAGATTAACAAATGGCCATTTTCTTAAAACGACCATCTTTTCATTATGGAAATGACTATATTTTCCATATACTGAATAAAAACATAATAAAATGTTAACATTTTGTATATATTCGCTGAATATAAACTACTCACTGAATTAAATATTGTGGTTTTCTTATATTAAACTTAAATATATTTTTAAAAATACAACAAAACAGGAACCTCTTAAGTTTCTGAATAGAAAATTAGAAGTGGAAAAGAGAAATATTTGTGCGCCATATTTAATTTTCCATGTTTGCTCCTGAATGAATCGAGTAAATGAATTACATCGACTCTCACCAGCCCACAAAATCAACCTTGTTTATTGGCATTGTGTTTTTCCCCCATCATAATACAACTTTTCGCCACCATCCCCTCCGCTTTCTGACATATTAGCCTCAACTTTGTAGCACATCCGTAATTTGTGTTTGAGAAGTTTCGCTGCTAACTGCGCCGTTATGAAACTCGGCTGAACGGCGCTATAAAGGTTAAGGAGATCGAGTATTTATCGAGTATATCGAGTATTTATATTTCAAAACCACTGAAAGAGTTTTGTCCAGTGTTTATATTTCAAAACAATATTTCTGTTTGGGCCATTTCTCTTTGTTTCTACCTCAACTGCTCCGACCAGCGGCGCCCTCTGCTGGATGGCGGACAAACTACAACTCTAAAAGAAGGTCTAATGGACCTTATTAGTTAATCGACTGGAACAAATTTTTATTTAATAAACCACTAACCGGCAATTAATTGTAAGTCAGTAAATTGTTTGCATCCCTATTTCAAAGTTTCTCTATCTTCTTATTCCTTTTCTTAGGGAATACCAAACTTTAACCTTGAGGGCTGGAAGGCTGTAGTCATCAGTCAGCTCCTGCGCCTGCTCGTCCCCCAGGTGTTCGATCCCCAGGCCGAGCCCCAGCTCCTTCAGAGGCACCGCGCACACATAGTTGGTCACATTGTCGACCTCAGAGTTCAGCGGGAACGTTCAGGGGAGTTAAAGACACAAAACGTATCTGGAAAAACAATGTTCACATTTATAAACTTTAATTTGTTCCTGGTTTCTGTCTCAGGCTTATTTCACCCAACGTGAAGGGATCTTTTTGGTGGAAATATGTCCTGATGCATCAAAGAATCAATTCTGAAACTCATTAAAGGAAAGTTAGGGATCTGAGCGAATAAAAAAATTATATTTCAGTGCAGAAGGAAATAAACAGGGATCATAAAGGATAAAAAAGGTGAAAAAAGAACAAAAATAATAATAATAATAAAAAAAAAAAAGAAAAATGGGAGAAAAAACATTTTAAAAAAGGAAAGGCAAACGGGAAAAATAAAATTAGGAAAATGTAAATAAAATTAGACAGAGAAACAGGAAGGAATAAAATAGAAAAAAAACCTAAAACAACAATTAATAGAAAAGATGAAGGAAACAGAACATAAATGAAAGCAAATAAAAAGCAGAAAAGGATAAAGAAATAAAAACAAAAAAGAGCATGAAAAACAGAAATGAAAGGAGTGAAAAGGAGAAAAAGACAAATGAAAATAAAATAAAAAAGCAGAGAAAATGAAAATGCTGAAAAAGAAAACTCTTAGAACTATATTAAATTAATCAGAGTTGGATAGTAAATAGTAAAAATCTGATAACTTCTGAGAAATTATCGTTATTTTGCTGTGAATAAAAACATTAATCAAATGAATGCAATTCAGTTTTACAGCAGCACACACCCTGGAGGTCCTGGTTTGTCTCAGGTAAAGGATATGCTTTGAGCATGTGGCAGGTGGCCCGGCGCGAGGCCCTGAAGGCTGAGCGGAGAGCCCGGTACAGCACCTTGCGGAGTCCCATCAGCTGCTGGCTGCGAGGCACCGCCCCGGGCCCCGCCCTGCTAAAGGAGCTGGCCGCACTCACCCTGTCGAGCAAACTTGACAAGTGAAATGTGATACAACTGTGGAGACGTCCCAAAGAGGCGTGGGGGCACACACAACACACACGACACACACACAACAAACAACTGAGACATGGACTCTACTTAGCATCAAACAAATGCACCTTTCATGTAAAAAAAAAAAACCCAAACTTTTAAGAGTTTTCAGTTCTTTTTCTAGACATAAAACATTAAATTTCACTATAAATTTAAAGCAGATATTTCTAGAGTGGCGCGGCTTTAACATGAAGCCTGCAAAAACCAGAAACTGGAGAGAAAGAATGATGAAACGAAGGAAAAAAGGTACGACAGACGGAGATGGGAGGAATAAATAGAAGGACGAAGGAATAAAAGCAAAGGAAATAAAGAGAAAACAAACATGAAGTAAAGAAATAAAGACAGACAGGATACAAGGAAGGAAGAAAAGAGCATGAGGAAGGAATTAAAGATAATAAATACGATGAAGAATTATTAAAATGCATTTTCATTAAAAATGTATGCAAAACTTTGTCAATATTCTGTCAATATCACAAAATACAATTTTACAATTGCAGAATTTCCATTCAATAAGAAACAGAATTAAAACCACATGTTCACATTATAAGTTATTAAAATCATGCACCCATTTGTCTGAGCCCTAATTAATTATTATTTTATCTCTTGTCTTTTCAAAATAAAGATCTTTCTTATTCAAAGAATCATACTCTTTATTATTATCACAACAGTAATACAAAATATTGTGATAAAATTTTAAGTTCATATCACCCAACTGGGTTTAAATGACTGCAAAAGTTCCAGTTAAAATCAGTGCCACACTAAATTATCCTAAACTAAACCTTTATAATGAATCGATCTAGAAGAGGTTCCGTGATTGGATGAGGAAAAGTGAAGCACCTACAGGGTGAACCCTCTGGAGATGACCTCCGTCTCCTGGACCAGCCGCAGGGCTTTTCGGGCCAGTCCCGTCAGAGTTTTGTTGTTGTGGACCAGAGTCTGGAGCCGCGTGGCTCTGGTCTGGACGTCCTTCTGCATCTGCCTCCGTCTCCACAGCGCCAGGCCCCTCAGCGCCACCCAGCCCAGCAGGGCCAGACCCCAGGGGGCCGCAGCCAGGGACCACAGGCTGTCCGGAGAGCAGCAGACACCCAGCAGCACGGCGGCCAGACCCAGCAGCCCCGACACGTCCCTGACAAAATAAATTAACTGATTATTAACTGATTAAAGAAGATTAAGCTTTTTACACCAGGGTTATCACTGAAGCTGGACAATAAATCAATACAAATATGTATTATCATAGACATGAGATCAAAATCAATACATATTACATGTGATAGAATATTCCCAGAACCGCACAGCATTCTGGGAAATGTAGGCAGAGGAAAAACTTTAGCTGCTCAACCTCTGTTGGTGGCTTCAACTAACTCGCTCTCTCTTTGGTTACCTAGCAACTCACTCTGTTACCTAGCAACAGTCTGTTGAGTAAGTTCTGCAGCAGCAGTTTAAAGTTTTGTTCCTGCGTGTTTTTACTGTTTTTATTAAAGAAAATAAAAAATAAGGATGTGAAGTGAAAACTCTGGATTAAACAAGTACAAAGTCACGATTTCAGATATTTAAAACCAAAAACTAATCTATTTATTTTTCTTTTACCTTTCTTTTTATTCTGTTTGGTTTTATTTTGATTTTCCTTTTTTTATTGTCCAATCAATATCGACTGATGTGAAACGATTTTTTTTGTGAAAAGTTTTTCAGCCATATTGTCTCCCAAAAGCCATCGTCATTTAACTTAATGCTGAGTTAAATCTAACATGACTGCAAACGTTCAGGCCACCTAAGGCCAATGATTGTGACTTGATGTATTTAGGTGGCCTGAACGTTTGCAGTCATGTGAGGATTGCACAGCCAGGGAGAAAACAAAAACAGACAACCGAATATCACGCTAAACATTTTTTGTGATAAACTGTGTCAGAAATTATTACGATAAACAATAATATCATTACTTATAATAAAAATGGAGAATATTACACAGTGAAGTTATTTGATGCTGGTAAAATTGTTAACTATAAATCCAGGTTCCTGTGTTTGTTAACTGGTGTCCCACAGGGCTGTATGCTTGGTACAATTATTTTTTGGGATGTATATTATTTTTTTACCTTCTCAGTTGGAGTCATTTCATAATGAATAGGATTGTATAGATTGTTATTATACCTTCAAGCATAATGTAAACAAATGAGCTTTTAAGAATGATAAATGTCTTAACACTTGTTAGTTTTATTGATGTGGATCGTCTTTGCTGGAACAATCACATTTATTGAACAATGTTTCAGTTTTTTAACTAGAAACATATAAACATATAAATAAATAAAAATACCTAAATTTTTATTTATTTATTACATGACATACTCATTCAAGCTAGCATTTTAGCTAACCTTTTAGCTAATTTAACTTCTTTAATTATTAATGAATGATCTCCATTTTAAATGGAAAGAAATACCATAGCGATAGAAGGGAGACGGGACTCTGTCTGGGGAGAGAGCTGACTCGGCTGGGGGAGCCGGAGGGCGAGGAGCCGAGGGTGAGCAGGCTCGGGTCCAGCAGCTCAATAAGCTCCACGTCCTCCTGCAGCAGAACGTCCTGGTCCAGGATGCATCTGACCGAGTATTGGCCGAAAACACTGTCCTGTGACCAGGCGGGGAAAACCAGTGAAGCAATTCATAAACAGTAAACATTTCGCAAATGATAAAAATAAATACATTTCTGAACGTACCAGCTGTTGCTCCAGCTTACGAGATTCAGCTGCCTGGTGAAGAGGACTCCATCTCTGTAAGGCCTCAACCAGCCTCCATAAACATCCTCCCTGCAAAAAACACACAGCAAGGAAACATAACCAAACAAGTCAGAGATAAACTCACAATAGGCTTATCTCTGTTTAGATTGCTAAATTATTTGCTCTGCAAGAACATAAAACCTTGCCAAATATTTTTGGTATAGTTTCCACAGTAAATATCTTAGTACATTTGAAATAAGACAAAACTAAGTAACTTTTCAGCAAGATATCGAAGCGTGGGTGAAGTCAAAAAAGTTCTATTTCCACAGGCAGATTTTTTCACTTATAGAAAAAATGTCTTGTAGTAAAATAATTTACCAGTGGAACGAGTACATTTTCATCAAAATAAGGAGTTATTTTCGCAATAGAACTCCTATCTACTCCTGAAAAGTTAATTGCAAGTTAATTTTGTTTAATTTCAAGTGCACCGAGATATTTGCACAGCTAACTAGACCAAAGATCCCTGGTAATATTTCATGTTTTTGCAGCGTGACATTTTTATGGACAAATTCTTAAGTCAACAAACACACACCAAAGGAGTGTCCCAGTTCACAAAGTCTTCGGTGCAAAAATCTGTAAAGGAGTTCTGCTGCACAAATTACAAAACTTGTTTGAGTTTCTGTTAGGAATTTGTCACATTTGCGCAATTTAAAGCAAGAGTCAAGTTAAGTATCAAACTGTATTTCTGTTGCAGAAACACACAAAACGTCTTTTAACCAGAATATTCCCCTGTCAACACCTTCACTGAGGAAAATCACCGCAGACTTTCTACAATGTTTCAGTGCGGCACCGTTTGGATGCATGACAAAGCTCAAGGGGTTTTTCAAAATCTTGCTCGGTTTTGTTGCCAGATCCTCTCAAAAATGCATAATACCTCATTGTGAACAGGATTTATTTGACTCTAATCTGCTTACAGTGTTTGAGCAAAAATGGGACTCACGTCGGCGCTCATGTTTGTTTAATTCCAGAGGCGGTTAAATGCGTTTACTCTACAACTGCAGCCGTGTTGATTGCCAATGGGACATTCACACGCCACTGATCATCAGTTTTATCCGTAGAATTATCAAAGTAGGCCACAACTCTGCCCAGAGCCGTACCGCAGACGATAATCAACAACAGAAATGATGCAAGGTCTGAATGGATCAAATCCAGTTATTACTCTGGTGTACTCGTGTTGACGCTCATCTGTATTCTGCTACAGCTTCTGGAAAAACTGCAGCTCTGATTAGTAATTTGAAGAACTGGAGTAAAAGTGTGGGACTGCATGCAAAGTCTCTCCAAAATAAAGCAGAAACAGAAACAATGATTTGGCTTCAATCCCTACAGCCAGGGCATGACACCAAATCATGTAATTTTTCTCTATTTTCATCAAACTGACTCACAAACCAGTTGAAAATGACACTACAATAGAACCGTAATATTATGTATAGTTTGCTTTTTTTGTTGCTAAAAGAAAGTATTCCATCTCCACAGTATCTGTGTTTAAGTTTCTCTCTTTCTGTTAGGTTTAAATATTCTATTAGTTTTTTACTTTGTCAAGCTTTCCAGTAGGGTTTTATTTGATATATCAAAACAAAGTAGAACAAAATTATTAAGTGGAAGAAAAATAACAATATATTAAGCTAGTAGACACATAAAACATGACAACTGAAGCTTAGACACAGCAAACAGATGCAGTGTTGTTTTATCACATAGTGGGAAAAGACTAGAATAAAGTAGCAATAGGTGTTTCACATGAAAGGATACATTTATACCAGATAAATTATTTACTGGTAGACTGAACAATTCCCCAGGACAGTATTTGCTTAAGGAGTTCAAGTACAATAAAAATAATTTTTTTAAAAACAAGTAAATGAGGCTGTAAAGTATGTAGTAGTCTGTGTAACAAGGTACTTCAGCACTACAAAACATAAACAGAGAGCTGCTTCATATGTTAATATCATATATACTTATTATATTTCAAAAGAATTCATCCAGTTTTGCATATTTTTGCGTCTGGACCGAAGTTTGTGTCTTCTAATGCTGTCTGCAACATATTACATCACAATTTAAAGGATGCAACTTTTAAAATTGTGCAAACCTTCGCAGCAGCAAATCAGGACTTTCACATTTATGATTGTTTGAAGCCGTACAGACAGTTATCTAGCCGAGTTTAACCTTTATCTGAGTTCCAGGAAATGCCTGGAAGAGGGAAGAGTCAGGTCTGAGTCTCTCATCCTCCTTAACTCCTTAGAACAACACACCGCCGGGGAGGAAGCATGACACACATGGAAAGTTCCCGAGCGAGGCGAGCGTCGCTCTGCTTCCCGTTTTCATGAGGAGAGCAAACAAGGAGAGGCTGAGTCATGTGATCCCCCCCTCCCAAAGCTTACCGGGACACGTCGCCTGCATAAGTGAACAAAACCTAAAGCTAGAGTCATTAATGGTTGTTTTAATACTCAGGTTGTGATCAGTGCTACTAAAAACATCTGCAGAATGAACACACAGAAATTATACTAGGTTCCTGTTAGAGTGAGGGGTTACATAGGAAAAAAAAAAACAACCAGATGGCGGTAATCGCATTACAGAAATCTCTTATAAAATCAGGGCAATCTTTTTTTTTTTTTTATCTACCAGATGCAACAAGCAAAAACAAAACGTAAAAACATAATACCTGAATTTGGACGTAGGAAGCTTCTCCTGCCATGTTTGTTGCCTTGTTTGACAGAAGCCAGCATGTGTCCTTTTTTTTGGGGTCAATATTCTAATTACTTTTATCTGACTGCACAAGTTATTAAAGGGGAATGACATAAAAAACACAGACGCTGCTTCAGGACGCAGAGCAAGAGAATCACACTGCGGCTTTGATATCTGCTGCAAATATTTCCTGTGATTCGTCAAAGTATTATCATCATTATCATCATTATTATTATACACTTAAACCACAAAATGATGCCATCAGCTGTCACCTTCTACAATAGGTCTTTAAAGAATATGAACATTTAATTTTCCTTTGGGATCAATAAAGTATTTTTGAATTTGAATATTCTGTGAATAGAATAAAAAACACCTTTATTGTTCTGCAATAAAGCAACAGAAATAAAGATTCAGACAAAAAGTTCTCAGTGTTAAAACAAATACACATAAAAAAAGATTAACAATAGCAATAATAATAATAACATACAGTACAAGACTAACAAAAAAACTACTGACAGTAGTTTGTGAATCTTCAGACTGTGAAAAAAAGACTAAAAAAAAATGGAGGACGAATAAATGGAAAAAAGCATGAATGGATATTTTGATGGATACAGAATAAGAAAGGAAATAAATACAATACTCTATTGTCTTTTTATATTCTGATCCAAATCTAAAAAATGGTTTTACAAAATTCTAGACTTCCTCTGTAATGTTTTAGCTGACATAATCAGATAGTAAATTGTTGCACAATTCACCATATTTCCTCAAATTATCGTGTAAAATATTTTGAAAATTGACCAAATGAAAAGATGAAATACATTGTTCATAGCAGAATGAATAAAACTTGCGATATTCAGCAGGACAATTCTTCGGTAATCTCTCATGGATACCAAGAAAAGCTTGTTTGGTATCAGTAAGCAGGATGGAGGAGAACTCACTGAGGTTTTCTGCTGTTCTTGGCCAAGTGAGCCCAGGTCTCCCTCTGCACCGCCATACTCCTCATCCTCTTGCGACGCCGTCGGACATGACTCAAAGTCTGTGTGTCCTAGATCCTGGAGGTACTGGAACAGCGGGGAGTTCTGCAGAGATGGAGAGCAAGATAAACTTACTGATCTGAATGAGGAGGAAAATGTCATGTCAACTGAAGGAAGATGAAAGGATGAGATGAAACTGGTCCCATGTCGACATGGTGTGAATAAAAATCCAAGAATGTTATTTTTAGCTTTTAGGGAAAAAAGCAGAAGCTTGTTTAATCCCAGATAGAAACGTGGTGTCTGTTGTGCAATTATGATTTTATCCAAATTATGTCTGACCCATTTATTCCCAGCTGCTGAGCCCATATTTCTGGGTGATATCCATCTGAGCAGCTCCTCTGTGTTCAATTCCTGCAGGAAAGCATCTCAGGACATCTACAATATTTGCCAACTGCCTGCACTGCAGCTATAGCAAACAATGGCTACTCACATGCATTGTCACACGAAGTCGCAGCTCATGTTGTCACCAAGCAAACACTCAGATGTAGAGCAACGCTGGAGTCATTTTACAGAACCGACGCAGCAGCAATGGATGTGCTCATCCCCACCCCATCTCGTTATAAACGCGGATGAAACACCGGCTCAGCCTCCCTCATGACCACCAAAGCTCCTTGGCTCGACAGGAACACGCTCAGAAACTCAGCCAAATATGTGGAGTTGTTTGGGATTACACTGCAACAGGCAGTGGGGCTGCTAAAGCGACGCTAGCTTACCTGTTAGCCTGTTAATGAGCCCATATTTACCTCTAATCGTTATGACAAAGCACCGGCTCGTTTGGAAAAAGAGGCGCGATGGTACAAACCTCAAATACCACATCTTCGTCAAACTCCTCCGTCATTGCTCTCCGCCATCGATACCAAACCCATTCAGCATTCTTCAGTTGGAGGCGAGAGTTCCCACAAACAGCGGTTGGGAAGTTATTAGTTAGCCGGGTGCTAACCTTCGGCTGAAACTACAATTCCCAAAGTGCAATGCGATTTGCCGCTTTCTCGCGAGGAAAGATAAAATATATTTGTAACTTTTTTCTCATAATATAATATAATATAATATAATATAATATAATATAATATAATATAATATAATATAATATAATATAATATAATATAATATATATTTTGCTATACTAAACTTTGTCATTTTACTTAAACTTAAGCAATATTATTATGAAGCATCGCTACTGGATACTCAGCATGCGTAACTTCACTGAATGAATGATGAGAATGCTTTAACCAGAAATGCATGAGACGAAGAGAAAAACCTGATGTTAATGTTGCTTTCTTAAATTTCCTTGTAAACAGAGAATTTATTATCTAGTCTGTTACAGAACAGTGTAACAATCTAGTCAGAATGAAACTGCACTGCTGTAACTGTTGGAAAAGTTTCAGTTTTGATTAGTTGTGTTATTTACCATGTGCCCAACCTATTGTGGCATTTGTGAATTAAAAACATGCAGTAAACACTATGTGTTGCCAATTGAAATACCAACATTATCTACTCTAAGCATTAGTTACATAAGTTTTATGTTGAATATTTCAATGACAAATAAATACTGTAATGAAAACAAAACATAAGTATAAAACATGCACAATAAGTATACATTGTGTAAAAAGTGAAAATAAATAAATAAGTTGCTTTCTTTGGATCCAAAGACGAACGATCAAGAGTCAGTACACAGCTTCAGTTATTACAGCAGGAAAGACCCCGAAATCTGGGTCCGAAGACTTGAACTTTCAGAAACACATAAAGACGGTTACAAAGCCAGCCTTCTATCACTTAAAGAACATTTCCAGGAACAATGGACTAATGTCCCAGCAAGATACTCATCCATGCAATTATCTTCAGTCAAATTTATTACTGTAACTGTGTTTTCACATTTCTGCCTAAAAAGTCCAGAACACTGCTGCTTATGTTCTCCGTAAGACTAGGAGAAAAACAGCACACACCCCCAGTTCTAAAGTCTATTTTGACTCACAGAATATACTTTAAAATACTTATGTTTATAAGTTACTGAACTTATACATTTTAAATAAAAACCTCTAAAATCAAGACCTTTCAAGGATTTAAATACTTATTCTATAAGAACAAGTTTTAGACATTTAGTTTGAGGATTTTGAGTCTTTAGTCATGCACAACATGACTAAAGACCAATAAATAAATAGTAAAAATGAACAAAAAGTATATTTTAAAATGTATAAAAGAATGGGAAAAAAATCTAAATAAGCAAATTCGAAGCCTCTTTTAACTCAGTTTAAACTAGAAATTATTTCAATAATTTCCTGGCCGTTGTTTCCCCTTCCAATATGGCAGCCACGTTGACGTGTTGCTGCATAGTGATGAGTCGTTCAAAATCCCGTAGAGCGCCCCAAGTGGTCGTAAAACGAAGCGGTATTTTCGAGAACGGAAAGGAATGAAACACAGAACAAGCTAGCAACATTTAGCTTGAACTAACCGGAAATACTTTTAAAAATAAATTAACCCTTATTTAAAACACATGACTGGTCTGGTAAAACATCGAATGTCGCAACATTTTTATTTACCAAAAACAAGAAGAATATTAATAATGTGCATAATATCGATAATAATTTGTTCTTTACAATCTGATCCAAAAAATCCAAACTATGCTGTTTTTATGTAATTTTATTTTGAAACTAACCGGAAAACGACTGCACGTTGAGCTCCACTCTGAATCAAACTGTTGGGAAAAGCACCGTGGCTGAAAACTTCGATAAAAAAAAAAATGGGAAAACTAACTGGCTCACCAACTTTATCCGCGTATCCGCTGGAGAGATAAGCAGCAACGGCGATGGAGCCTCTTGTTTTCTCCCTGGATCGATTTTTCCTCTGACAATGCCGAGGGAGGAGGATAAAATCCCGATTTTCTCGGAGTTCCATTGAAAGTAAATTTTTTACTCATGGAGAAAGGAGCGAGAAGAAGTCGGGAGTCATGAGCTCAGGTTTGTGTCGAAGCTAACTCTTCCTAGCTGCAGATCGGCTCTGTGGTTACGTTCAGTTAAAAACCAAATACGAATGTTTACTCAAGTTTTTTTTGCGCTATGAATGAACAGAAAATCACATTTTTAAGACTGTAACCATCTCTAGCATCCACTGACTCATTTAAAAAAAAAAAATCCTACCCGGAGTTAATTACAGTTTTTCATAATAACAGCTTTCAAAAAGATAGAAAAGCACCGGGTTTGAGCTTCAATGTGGGTGATTTTAAATAACAGTTATAATCCTTTGTGTTTGTGGTAGCTGGAGGGGGTAAATCCTTTGTCCCAAACATCTGTCCTGCTGTTGATGCAACAAGTCAGCCCGATCATGTGCTATTCTAGCGGTATAAACTGCTGGGATCCTCATTTTAGGTCGGTGGATGTTGTTCAATTCAGCAGCACAGAACAGGGGGGAAAAAATCATCCAAATAAAGCCAGATTCTTAAAAAGAATTAAGTAAATGTAAACGTTTCCTGCTTTATTCTCGCCTTTCCATGTTTTATGAACCAGAATGTTATGTTAACATGTGCTGACACATTCGGTTTATTTCTAAAATACAAACTCAAAACCGCCACCCTTGGATTTAGATGTTTGATTTGGTAGCAACTGCGCAAAACCAATATTTTTAAACTCGATTTTAGAGCCGAATTATGAAGCGAGCCTTATAATAAAATAATATGTAAAGAAACGTACAAATAATGGAGCTAGGGTGTTTATAGTTAAGGGAGCATTTTGTTTATAGGTTATTGTGAATGGAGGCTTGCAGCTTGCATGCTTTGCAGAGTTTTTTTTTTAGTTGTTGGCCTTTTCGGAAACATCCGCTCGATGACTCCACTCCTCATGGTGTCGACTAGCAAGGAGTTTCAGCCAGGAAAGCGGAAAATATATCCCCACTGGCTGATTTCACAGCTTTTCATTTGTCTGACCAGGGGGATGTTTGCTCCTTTATTTAAACCAGGTTATTTCCCTTTGGGGATCCGGATTTAATTTACAGAATGTGGAAAATTACATAATGATAGTTAAGTTCTACTGAGGCATGACATCCACATG
Source organism: Poeciliopsis retropinna (assembly GCA_010277075.1). Lineage (NCBI taxonomy): Eukaryota > Metazoa > Chordata > Actinopteri > Cyprinodontiformes > Poeciliidae > Poeciliopsis > Poeciliopsis retropinna. The sequence continues at coordinate 4,371,796 of VMRM01000025.1, forward strand.
TGGCAGGAAAGCTGTTCATGTTTTAGGTGTGCAGGGATATAAATCAGCAGTAAATAAAACCTTATCTGTGTTTATCTGATTTTTCAGGCTTTGCAGAAATATTTAAACCCTAACCCCATTTTGCCATGTTTAGTCAGAATACAAATGCATCATATTTTATGATTTTTATTTATGAGAAACTTTTAAAATCATGTTTTTTTTCTTCATAGTTATTCACTTGTTGTTGGTCTATAACTTAAAATCCCAGGAAATTAAATTTAAGTTTTAGAATACTTTTGTTTAAATGCAGCTTTATTCACAGTTAAAAAAGAGCTTTAACTAAAGCAACTAGCAGTTATGTTGGAAATGGATTCTTCTGACGATTAATCAATTAATACGATTTTAAAAAGTCACATTCTGCAGATTTTTTATTTACCACTTAAGGATTTCTTATCCCATATTACAAATACATTAAAAGATGTAAATAAAACAACTCAGTTATTTTCTTTAATAAAAAAAATACATATTTTTTTGCCTAGAATGCAATAACAGCATTCCTTTAGTGAATACTTGATTATTTGTAGCAAATAATTCATCTACAGCTAAAGAAATAATAACACCAACATATAAAAAGTTCAGCTCTGTCTTCCTCAATTATTATTAATCCACTGTAAGGCTGATTTGTTTATTTTTATGGGTTAACCAATTAATAATTGAATAGCAAAAGGTTCTTAAAGGAGATTTATTTAAGTAATTTGAACCAGATGAAGCTAAAACTATGACAACATAATGAGAAACAAAGGCTTTTTAAATTTTAAGTATATTTTATCCAGTTTTTGCTTAATTTATCCTCTGAGTTTGTTGTTTATTTCAGCAAATTTTTTAAAGTTTAAAGTTTTAAAGTTTGTCCAGTTAACGATTAATCAAATACTAAATTAGTTGAGATCCATTATTGATTAATCACGCTTAATTGTTTCAGCCCTACAATAGAAACGATGCTGTTATTGGCAAAAAACTCAAGAAAAAGATCCAAATATCTATTTACATAACTTATTTAAGGAATGGCATCTTCTAAAAATTTTATTGGCTCTCGGTTTTTACCCTCTGATCCCAAGATATGCCCTTTGACCTCAGCCTAAACTCCTGCTTGCAGCTGTCTTTTCTTACATTTCAGCAGGAAAGGGGGGATGTTTTGATGAGCTGTGCAGGGAGACAAAGTAAAGTTTTGTCTTATGTTTTCTGTGCAGGTGTAAAGAAGCCTCCATTAGCTCCCAAACCAAAACTCCCCGTTTCTACCAAACCTCCCATTGCCCCGAAGCCATGTCCTCTCTCCCAGCCCTCCCCTTCTGCCCCTAAGAGGCCAAAGCCAGCTGTTGCTCCTAAACCATGCCTGCCCAGATCCTCGGGCTCCTCATCGCCGCCTGTTTCCCCCCCGTCGCTCAAACCAACCGAACCCATCGGTTCGGCTCTGGATGAAAACCTCTTCCACCTCAACACTCAGAATGGGATTTTATCTGAGACAGAGAGTCGCGCGTCGGATTACATCATCTCCACCTGCTCCTGCTCCGCTGGTGAGTGTCACCCTCAGGAAAACGGAGACACAAATGAATCTGCAACAGATTTCAACAAAGAGCCGCTGCAGAACGGGATCACCACCGGCAAAAGCACAGAGGAGGAAGAGGAGACCCATGAGAAGGGTCCAGCCGACTATAAGAGTGAAAGAATTAGCAAAAAGCCGAGGGATAAACCTCAGAGACAGAGACATCTTGACAGGGGCTTAGTGAACAGAGAGAGGACTGAGGAGGATTCGGGCGTGCCGACTGAGCCCCAAACGGCAGAGCAGACAGCAGCCTGTGATGTTGCAGGCAACATCCTGACAAGCATCCAACCACCGGAGTCTTCTCAAGCAGAAGAACCGACATTTCCCATCGGCTCCCAGCCCGATCTACCAGTCCCCGCCGCTCCCAGTAAGCCTCTCCCAGTGCCCCACCCACGGAAGTTCAAAAAGCCGGCTCTGATGAGGCAGGACGGCGTGGAGGGTCAGGATCAGGCGGCGTCGGTGGAGGAGCAGAAGGATGAGCCTGAGCTGCAGCAAGCAGACGACTCTGAGACCCAGAGAGACTCGTGTTTGGTAGATTTAGAGACGGACGTTCCCGTTCCGCCTCCAAGACAAACCTCCCTCTCTCCTAGTCTGCACAGAGCTGTCCGCTGTTTGCTCAACAAAAACACCTCCCACTCCTTAGACCTGCTGTCCCGCCCCGACTCCGAGGGTCACGGTAAGGAGGCCCAACAGGAGAATGAGGAGGAGGACGGGTACGGCGACTTCGAGCGGTACCCGATCTCCCACACCCTCCCCAAACAGCTCAAACTGGGCTGTCACCGGAAAGCCCTCTCCGCCGAGGATGAGCAGTCGCCCCAGGCACCGCCGAGGAAACCTCAGAGACACAGCTTGCCAGCCCCACCGCCACCCTCCGTCTGCCCTCCTGCGCCCCCCCATGCCAGCACCCCCATGAGGGATCTGCCGCCGCCTCCTCAGGAGAAAACCGCCTGGCGCTTCTCGCGACCCTGCGTCACCTTCTTCAGCCGTCAGATTCCCACCAGGAGCAGCGTGCCGCCCAAAAGCCGAGCGCCGGCGCTGGGGGGCAAGCAGAGGGCGCAGTCCTTCTCCGCTGCCGACCTGGCAACCCGGGCCGGATCGTCCCAAAAGAGGAGCCTCTCTTTCCGCAAGCTGCTGGAGCTGCGGCTGAATGTGAAGATGCTGCCAAAGCTGCTGGCCAAAGGGGGGCAGTCCCTGGACTGCACCAGCACGGACAAAAGCCTGGGGCGGCCCAGCAGCTGCATCGAGGACCCTGATATCCACAGGGACGATGTGGAGTATGAGAACGTGCCGCTGTACGAGGAGATCCCGGAGTATATGAACCTGCCGTTCCACGGAGCAAGGCTGGGCTGGCCGCACGACCCCGACGCAGGCGACGCCAACATCTACGAGGTGCAGGACCCCTTCCACAGATGCAGCGAGCATGAATACGAGAGGTGGGTTCAGACTCCAGCACGCACTTTTATGTTGCTCTATTGCTTGATATTTGTTATTTAATAAATGATCAGAGAGATAAGTGTGGAAAAGGTTTCATTCAGTTAATTTCAGAACATTAAAAGAAGAAAACTTTCACAAAATTTCAGGCATTTTTTATTATAAGTTGGCGTTGCTCCGTCATGCAGCTCGGCTGAATAAACGCTGCTAATGTGCAGGAGCTTGTCGAGTGTTATTTTTTAAAAACAGAACCACACAAAGTGGTTCATATTGCATTCAACTAGGTACTCTTGACCGTTTCTCTTTCTGGTATGGCCGCCATGTTTGATTCTCCTTCAACGGCTCTGTTACGCCTCTGCTTCAGGATTACAAGCGGCGCCCTCTGCTGGACCGCGGCCAAACTACAACACTAATAACGGGCATTATAAGTAAATCAATTGGAACTCATTTTTATTTAATAAACTAACAATTGACCGTTAGTCGATCAGTTGTTGGACCCATGATCTGAAGACGAATACTGGAGTAATTCCAGCTCCTTCAGTGGGAGAACGGCGACAGGTTCACTGTGACCGAAGCGGTTTGTATTTACTAGAAGACAAATATGTCGGCGTCTGAGTCTGAGTCAGTGGCTTTGAGTTTGAATAGAGCGTTGATGTGCTCTGAGTGGGCCTGCTTTCCTGTGGGTTATTTTCAGTGGCCGGAGCAGGAAATGTTTGAGAATCGCAGAAATCGCCACACGGCTCTCTAAACCAGGGAAAATGTACCTCCAGCAACCACCAGCCTCCTCCGCCGCCTCCTTCTGGCTGCCCTTGCACTACGTTTAACCTCGTTTTACCCTCAACACTCTGTTTTTTTCCTCTTCTGAACAGTATGGCTGGCTGGTTTGTTCTCATGCTGAAAAAAGAGCTAAGGAAAGTTACATTTCACATTAAATAATTTTTTTATGGCATACTAAGCTGTGTTTTTTTTCTGCAAATCTTCTCCACCTCAGAACAAAACCTTCCCTTTTTTTTTTTTTTTTTTTTTTTTAAATAACATTATTTAGCAATATTCTGTTTTTATCCATTAATTGAACTTTCGGTTTTTAAGTTTTGGAAAATGTTTTGTTTACAGTTGATGGCCCACGGCCGCCATCTTGTTTCACAAGTTTGTCTTACAGCTTCTGTTTATTTGGGCATGAAAGTTCAGGCTTAGATCTTCTCTTTCTAACTAAAATAAAGTCATAAGTTGTGAGAATAAAGTTGTAGTAATTAAAGTGAGATTACAATAAAGTTTAAATCATGTGAGAATAAAGTCATAATATTACCAGCGAAAAAGTAATATTAGATGAATGAAGTCTTAATTTTATGCAAGAACAATAAAAGAAATTAAAACAATTTCTTTCTCCTAACTTTAAAACTGGTAAAACTATATGCTGCTAATATTATGATTTCTATATTCTTGTAATTAAACAAAAATTCTCATATCATGGTCCTAATTCTCCATCATACAACTGGTTGAAATAAAAGCCAGTTTTTGAAAATAATTTCTGTCATTTGTAATATATTTTTTAGAAATAAAAACAAGAATAAAAATTATTAAAATCAGAAATTAGATCTAGTATGAGAAAAATCAAGGATTTTACTTTCAAGCAATATTGTGCAGGCCTAATCCAGACTATTATTTATACAAAACAAGCTCAAGAGCGTCTATAAAAATAAAAACATGGTAAGAATTCACTTTATTGAGATAATTAATTGGTTATTTTTGGCTAAACAAGCTTATGAGCTCGTCATGGGAGCAGAAATAAAAGTTCAATTTCACTTTTATGCTGACAAAACCATCTGTAAAGCTTATTATTTCAAGATAATAAAACCTTTTTACAACAAATCAAGATTTAGCTTTAAAGATAATTAAACTGCTATCTCTAGATAAGATGGGAAACTATTATCTATTTGTCTCAACAAAGTGAGTTTGATCCCTGCAGAAACTTTTATCTGGAAAACAACAGACTCATTTTTTGGAGACAATGTGATAAAAAGCAGATTATGTGGAGACAATGTAAATAACTGTTGGGGTGTTTGCTGTCAGATGTCTTTCTCTGGTTTATTTTCTAACGTAAAACTTCTAGTTTAAGTGTTCAGACCGTTGAGCCTGTTGAGTTTATGATAACACAGGCCTTTGGCTACTTAAATAACTTTTAAAAAACAACATAATATGTAGGAGAAAACATAAAATACAGAAACCCTTCAGCGGTGAGTTTGTTTATCTACCATCTGCAACATCTTCTGTATAACTGATGCAGCCAGGATGGCTCCATTGTGCACGGGTTTTAAATCAGCCTTGAACACGTCTAAGATGTGCTCTGCTTCTCAATTCAGTCTGGAATGCAGATCTGGGTGTTTGTTAAAGCGGAGACAGAAGCAGCGAGCGAATCCGTGGTGTTTCCCAGGCATCCGAGCCCGTTGAGTTTATGTAAGGAGCCTCGGGCTGTAAACAAGTGGCGCTCTGTGCCTGATCCACAATGCTGGAGAAACCGAATGGAGAGAGGGAACACGAGGGGTAAAGAAGCTGGGAGGAAAAGGGACAAATTTGGGCTTTTAGGTAAGAGAAAAACAAAGATCCTGAGAAGCAATGCAAGAAATTTTGGTTTTTCCCTTTAACAACCAAGCTGTACCTCAACTGAATTAAATTCCTCCTGCTGTGAACTTTCCGGTTAGAATCAGGCGGCTTTATTCTGCAGGCGAGCTAGAGGGAAACATCAGACACATGCTGCTGCTTGTCCTGAGCTGGCAGAGACGGCCTGTTGAGTGTCGCTCAGTCGCCCGCGGCACGATAAGAAGCAGGTTTTAGAAGTACAGCTTTAAACGTCTCAGCTGGCGGAAAATAAAGGATTTATGCCAATAATAATCTGTTAAAAACTTTCAATTATGTTGATAAATGTCCTATTTGAAGCCTTTTGGTAAAGTTTTGACTGGAAATTCGATCGATTTCTTTGGCTGAATTTGTTTTCATCAGTGTTTGGACCCTGGCTTTTCTATTTCAAACCCAGCTTTAAAGAATGATGCAGCCACCTCCGTGCTTTAGAATTGGAACTAAGATACAAGATTAATAAATTATAAATTAATAAACTGATCAATAAATTAGTTTGAAAAATTGGCACATTTAGAGAAAACATAAAAAGATGACAATTTTAAAAAAAAAATTCAATTCCTTTAAAAAAAAGAAACTAAACATTTTATTGTAAATAAAATGCAATAACGGCATTCCTTTTGTGAACACTTTGTTGCAAAGGATGCATCTCCAGCTAAAAAATATCAGAAATTTCCTTTTGACTTAGCATCAAAGCAGTGATGGTTAATCTGTTGATTGTTTTTTGGATTAATGCGTTAATAATTGTACAGTAAAACTGGCTTAATATGGCACTTTTTTTTCCTTTAAAGGAATTTGAACAAAATGAAGCAAAAAATATGAAGTGAGGAATTTAGGGTAGAACATAATTAAAGACAAAGCTGTTTTTGTCTTAAATGTAACATTTTTTGATTTTTCACAATTTTGGCTTCATTACTGCTCTGAGTGTGGAGAAAATTGCCTGTTTTTGAATATGTATATGTAAGCAGTATTTGAGTCTTTATGTAGCAGAAAATGTCAATAAATTCAGTAAGTACAAGCTTAACTTTCATGGGAGGTGTGCAAGGAAAACCAATGTCAACAAAGATCAGTTTAGAGTGATGGGAACTTTGATGTACGGTGGTGGAAGTGTCATGATTGGGGATTATTTGTTCTCTCTGGATCTGACCAATTCACCATTATAGAACCCATCATGAAATCTGAGACTATTTGTTAAAACTATTAAGAGGTGAAGCAGAGCCTGCAACGACCCAAAACACGTTGAGAATCCCACCAGGACTGCCTGAGAAAGATACTGGTTTAGTCACTGTGACGTTCTGATGTGAGCTGAAGCAGTTTGTACTTGTTAGAAATCCCACAAAAGGGCATTTAACTGATAACAAGCTGAACTGTTATCAGTCACATTCCTAGGAGGAAATCCTGGTTTTTCAGAAAATGTTTAGAGATGCGCCGATACAATTTTGAAAAGAATTCTACATCGAATATTGTCTGATTTACTCTTGTCTAATTCTTCGCTTTGTGCTCTAAATGTTATTTTTTTATTTATCTTGCATTATATTTAGAATTTCGAATTGCACTTTCTGAATCATTTGAAAGGTTTGTTGCAGTTTATTTTTACATGTTTGACCAAGATAGTCAACCTATTGTTTTAGTCAGTTTCTTTATTTTACAGTGGCTGTTGTATTGTGTTTGCATGTTTGACCAGTATTTAAGTTTGATGCAGATGTATCAAATAGATTTGTAATTAAATACATTTGTTTCTGTTTAAAAAAAGAAAAGTTTTAAGTTAATCCAGCACTATTTTTCTGTATTGGATCAGTTTCAGCTGATACTAAACCTTCCTAGATATTGGTATCTGTATCGATATCAGAAGTGAAAAAAGTGGATCGGTGCACCCCTCGGAATGCTTAGGTGTTCTTTTGAGTCTTTTTCCAGTTGTAAGAATTTATTTTTGGAGTTCAGTGGTTAGTTTTATGGCCTGTGAATCCTACAGTGAAGTAAATATTTCCCTTGGAAACTATAGTCAGACTTCTTACTATTTTTCCAGTGTTGGAGCAAGGTGACTCAGGTTGGGACCTTGATCTTTGCACAAGCTTTCTTTAAATCTTTAATTATCCAGGAAGCATTTTTCAAAGCCCTCACCCACTCTTCTGCACAGACATACTGTACATGTCTAAAACATTAATTTCATTCACTGACATCCTCTTTCCAAACAGCGACTGGCTGAAGGACGATGTCCACTCTGAGGAGGACGAGATGCACAGTTCAGACGAAGAGGACAACAGCTCCACCTCCAGCAAGGAGCACCTGGACGAGGCAGACAGACAGGTGCCCTCATTTCATCCTGTCTGGAATTTACTCGGTTGCAGAGCGATTTAATGACTCACCTCAGTCAGAAAGCAATTAAGTATGAAATTAAAACCAAAACATTTGCTAACACGGCGTGATTTACGACATCCAGAGCAGCTGAGGACACTTACACAACACAGAAAAACATGGAGTCACTAATCTCGGAAGAGGTTCAGTCAGTCGTTTTGTTTAGTAGCCACAACTTGTGGCATTGACTAACGGCAGTTATCTATTTTTTTAAGACAAGATAGGAGGAAACATGAGGGAATAACACATGGAATTGATATTTCTTTTTCACATTTTGGCCACAAAATTTAATGCATATTTATGTATTTTGGGGGAATTGCCAGATGCAATGACAAACTTTTTGCAAGGGAAAACCCAGACACACCTCTGAGGTGTGAATCTGCTGACAGGACAAACTTTAATTAGCTCTTAACAAATCTGCTCTTTATGAAAAGTCTTAAGAAATCCTTTGGAGTAATGAAGAAAACAGTGACATCTGAAAACTACATGAGTGAGATATTTAATATTTAGATTTTTATCCAATATCAAGCAAACACAGGGCTTTTTATTCAAGTTTGATTATCAAACTTCTGATATCTACATGTTTTTGTAATGTTTCTTTTGAATTTTAAGTTATTTTTGTTAAAACATAGAACAGAATTTGGACAAAGTTTATAAAATAGTTAAATAATCTATTACTCTGAAAAATGATGAATTATTTGCAACATGTAACTTTATCGCAAATAGTCTTTCTGTATTTCCTTCTTTTCTGACCAATCACTGCAACTCGGCCGAATTTTGACCAATCAGCTTTCCCCCCACCTAATTTCACTTCCTCAACTTCCAAGATAAACCTTTTTTTCCTTTTTGCAAAAACCATTTTGAAATATTTTGTAGGATCTTCTTATACTATGTAAACACTTTCATGTTAACTTGAATTCTTCTTCTGCATTGAAAATGTTATTTGCACTCTTTTAGTTTTTAGGGCAACTATCTTACAACACTTGAAATAAGGCAAAACGAATTTAATTTAAAACTTATTTTAAGTAAATAATTTCTTAAAATTGCTATATCCCCACTATCGAGTATAAATTGTCGTTCAAATAATAAACCGTCGCCGTCAAATTCACTGAGTATGGTTTATCCGACACCCTATGAATGCATCACTAGCCCCTCCCACCGTCCCAACCTGAAATGTTTCCACCAATCACGTTGCGCGGAGAAAACGAAGATGGCGACAGCGAGAGTTTGAGGCGGCGAGCCGTAAATGAGACGGTAAGTGACGACGAATCAGATGAACTAGTCTAGTTCCGAAGAGAAAAAGCGCTGCATCAATAATCTGGCAGTGGTTTGGCTTTTCTATGGAGGATGTCGGAAAAAAATGAGGTAATTTGCGAAACATGTTTATAAAACTATTGCGACAAAAGATTGTATCACAAATTTATTTCACCACCTAATCAGGCTATTCTTTTACATGTCGTTCATAGTGACGACATGTAAAAGAATAGCATGTCTATTCTTTTACCTACCTCAGTGATATGCAATGAGAAAATAACTCAAAACGGCTCATTCAGGTGTTTTTTTTTCTCTCGCGCGCTCTCCTGTCGGCTTCACGACACGCGCAGATTCGTTGCGATAGCAACCGACAACAACGCAACTTTAGTATTGAGATTCAGCACCAGAAACACTCAAACATTACCCCAGAACAGAACTATCGGTTCGTTACAGTTTTGTGTTTTTAGGCTTGATGTGAATTTAGCTTTTACCAATAGGTGATTAGGTGAATAGGTGTTAGCGTGGCTAACAGCAGCTAATTAGCTAATTTAAACACTTGCTGTACTGGCGATCTGTCAGTTTGTGTGTTGGTCGCCTCTTTTCATTTTTAAGCTGAACCAAAAAAACACTTTATTCCACAGCACATCTATTTGTTAAGTTTGTCAAAGTCAAGCATAACTGACCTACTTTCTGACCTTGTTATCTAGTCATAGCAAAACACTGCAATCCTTTTTATATGAGCTTACATTTAAGCCTAGCAGGGGGAAGGGGGAACTTGCATGGGTGACATCATGCTGTAAGGGGTCTATAGTTCAAAATAACATTAGAGCTCATTTACTAAAGTACTATATCAATACTGTGATATATATATATATCTGTATTGTGATATAGCAAAAATATATCAGGATATTAGATTTTCCTCATATTCTCCAGCCCTACTAGAAACTAGACCAAAGATAATTGGTAAGATTTTATGTTTTTGTAGTGTGAGAAGGTTATGTACAGCAATTTCAACTTTTTGTAAGACCAGGTTATAAATAAAATCACAATTTTGACCTCAACTTTTTGAAAGTAACTTTAGCTTGCAATAACCAAAAGAAAACATTGCAACATAATGGGGCGGGGGTGATTAATGTGACAAACAAACAATAGAAAATCAGAACAAATTTGTGTTCTATGCAAAAATTTATGAAAGAGAGCAAATCAAAACAAAATCTTTTTGGAGGAAGCGTTGAATTAGAATCTGAAACTAATGTATCGATCCGACACCGATATTATCCATATTTCCACCTCTACTGAACCTACTTCCTTCATCATTAGCTCTAGTTCAACATTTCTAGGTCAAGATGAACATCTCTAATCAGCACTGGAGACTTAACACTCAGCGCACGCATGCTGCCAAGCATGTTTGCTCCCTGTGACGGCCTTTTAGAAGTGGATGAGTATGTGTTGAAAGGGGGATGGTGAGCAAACACAGAAGGCGCTGCGGGTTCAGGAATAGCTCCCTCTCTGCGTGAAACAGTTTTTTATTCCCTTCCTTTATGCGTCCTAAATGACCCCCTGCATGATGCTGTCAACACCTGTGTCTGAAGCCCCTCAATGCTCCACAAATACAGCCTCAGATAGGAGCAGGCAGGCAGAGGCCAAGGCCGGCGTCCAAATCGAGTGACGCAGCAACCGCCCCGTTACCATCCAGCAGCAGAAAGAAAGAGAGAGAGAAGACCGTTGTTTTTTGGTTTTAAACTCCCAGAGATCATCATGGTGATCTCCAGTGAGTCTGTGAGTAAACGCTGCGTGGTTTTGACCTTTTCTGAGCAATCTTCTTACTGTTTGTCGCTTTTCAGCAGGAGGATGAGATGAAGAGGAAGAAGGTGGTGCACATCGCCCAGGAAATCATGAGCTCAGAGAAAGTGTGAGTGTTTTGTTGATGCAGGACTTGCAGCTGGTGTCTGAAAGTGTGCTAAAATAATTTATTTCCACTTTTTTCAGGTTTGTGGACGTCCTAAAACTTCTACACATAGTAAGTGTTGCTTCTATTCCTTTGCTGGAGCAGCCAGAGGACAAACAGCGGCATCTGTGATGACTGTTTGAGTGGCGATCAAAGCGTTTTTCTCTTGATGTGGGCTGTGTTTGAGGGTTTTACTGGTTTCACTGGGGCAGGAGTAGCCGGCAGGTGAATACCAAACCACAATGAGGAAAGAGCTGCTTTGAACTTTTCTTTGACTGGAAACTCAGTAAAGGGAGTGTGTTTGTTTGAACGAAAGAAAAGCAAGAAAGAGACGATTAACATCCCATAAAATGGGTGGATGTTGGTGTTTGCATGAGCATCTATTGTTAGCTTAGCGTACGGATGATAAATTAAAGAAAACCATGCAGTTTTGTTTGTTTTTGTCAAGTTCAATCTTTTAAAGAGCTGCTTCACTTCACAGCAGATTTGCATTGATTTGTTGTAATTATCTTTAGGATAAGACTTTTTTTTACTGGAGCACAGAAAAAGATTCTTTATTGATGTCTGTCTAACAGTGTCTAACAGTGTATTATAAGCCTGGCGGGCCACCAGGCTTTACTTGTGCCCCCACTGGGCTTAGCATTGCTTAAATATTTAATTTTCTTCAGATGTTTGCATTTTTAATACAATTACATTTTTCTTCTTGGCTAGCTTACTGGTAATAATAGTGAATAATACATTTCTTTGCAGATGACTTTTATCTATACATGTCCATAAAACCTACTGATCCCAGCAGCCTTGGTTTGTTAAATAAGGATGTTTTTATCTCAGTGAGAATGAACTGAATGCAGGATTATTCATTTCCTGACCTCTCATCCAATGTTTAGATTCATGCTGCACCTTTAACTTATTTATCATAGGATGTTTAGCTTTGCAAAAGAGCACGCAGAAAATGTCCCCCATAAATCTGTTTAACCCCTCTGATTATACATAGTATCACTTGAAATTATACAATACTTTAACAAATAAAATATGAATTTTATTGAGATTTTAATACTTTAAAGTGAAGTGGAGGTTTTAACTTACTTATTCTGCATCAAACCGATATATATTTTTTAATGGGGATATTAAAGTTGATCGTTATGCTTCCTTGAACAGGTTATATAGATCAATGGGCTAATTAAAAAAAGTTCATTAAATTTTTTTTCACAAAATCTTTTTTTATTCTACTGATTTCTTCCTATGTTGACCTTTCAGAATGAGCTGTTTTAGGGCCTCTGTCAATTTAAATCCAAGTAAGCTACTGCTGGCTTACTTGGCCACCAAGCTCAGCGTTTACACTCATACGTGTAGAGGCGCGATCATACAACTGTACATCTTTGAAAAGCACAAGTGGAGGCTCCTACACAGCCAACAAAAATGCAGCAAGCAGTTTTTGGATGGGAAAAATCAGCTGATGTGCTGGAACTCCTCTTGGGTTACTAGGTAACGGGTTGGTCTACACTGGGGTTGCTAGACAACGGGGCTTCGAAAGGTTTTCCAAACACCAAAAATATTAACTTATTGCCAAAAAACAACTGGGTGTTTTCTTTTAAGCACTTTAGCATGTTTAGAATCAAATAGAAGTACAAAAACGTACAGAATAAAATTTTGCATTAAAGATCCCCTTTAATATATGCAGTTCTGCTTGAGAATCACACCAACACAAGATTTATATCAGCTGAGTGATGGAACTGGTTAAAAGGTAAAGATAAAAGTTAACCTCTGTTCATTTAAGGATACAGACAGGAGTTAAATGAGGTAACAGATCTCCTGTAATGTGGCTGGAGAGTCCACCTGTCTGGTAGCTTTAGTAAAACCGCAGCACGATTAGTGGAAAGCTCTCCAGGGGGAAGGACCAGCAGTGTCCAAGAAAAGAGGTCAGATCACATTCTTCTGGCTCTGCAGCAGCTGCTTCCTCCGGCTACAGCCGTGACCTCCACACACGCATACCTATCATAATTCTCTGTACTACGTGCTTATGTTTCCGAATCTGTTAGACCCTGTTTTGATTTGGGTTTGTTTACTTTGTGAGCTGGCAGGCTCGGTTGAGCGGACGTCGGGTCCGTGCTCGGGTTCCCTTCCCTTCCTTCCAGGTGCATGTGTGCGTCGGTTCAAACTCAAAACGCTGACTTGACTGTGTCATAAACTATGGGGGGTTGGAGGGGAAAGTTTATGTTCCTGTTCAGCTGCAACACAAGTCCTGGGTGTGTTAATGTCTCTGATTTGAACCGGTTTGTCTCTTCAGGACTTTCGGGATGCTGTTGCTAAGGCAACACGTCAGAACGGGAAGCCAGTGGTGGACGAGCGGATCCTGAGTCAGATTCTGTATTACCTGCCGCAGCTGTACCAGCTGAACAAAGACCTGCTGCGAGAGCTGGAGGACAGGGTGGCACACTGGTGCGCTCCCACTCTGGACACTCAAATTACACTGGGATTTAGCAATAAATCCCAGTTAATAGGCAAAACATTGGATTTTAATAAGAGAGCAGATCCCAAAAAACATTTTTGACCCTTTATAAGATTATTTTTGCATTAATTTGAAGTCAGATTTCAGCACTAATCAAACTTTTTAGTATTCACCTCTGTTGGGGAGTAACTAGTTACATTTACTTGAGTAACATTTTAGTTGTAATTACATTAAATTATAGTAGTCTTATAGCTATATTAAATTAATCAGTTAGGTTGTAGCTAGTTACATTTACCTAAGTACGTTTAAAGAAAAATCCCCTGTACTTTCAGGAGTATTTTGGCAATGCTATACTTTTACTTTAGTAAGAGTTGTCAGAGTTCTGAATTATATATTTTAGTTTAGTATGCGTTAGATAGCAGAATCTGTTTTATCATTGGAAAGTGAAACTACTTCTAATAATAACTCATTACAGCCTCTTTGCGTTTCTTAACAGGAGCGACCACCAGAGATTATCGGACATTTTTGTCCAGAAAGGTCCCTATCTGAAGATGTATTCCACCTACATCCGCCAGTTTGACAACAATGTAGCCCTGCTGGACGAGCAGTGCAGGAAGAACCCTGCATTCGCAGCTGTCGTCAGGGAATTTGAGGTAGATTTGGGGTCTTTTTTCATGTTTTTTTCTCTTTTGATTGCAGTGGTATAATCTCTGCTAGGGATCTCACCTTTAGCTTTAGGGTTATGGTTAGGCTTATATATCTGTTAGAAAATGGGTAATCAGTAAGATAATAATCCAAAACAGAAAGCAGAAAACCAAATCAGACAGAAATGGTTAACCAGAAAAAAAAACAGCTTTACTCCGTTCCCATTTCAGCCCCCAGCCCCCTATTATATTTTCTTAATCAACTTTTACTAAAAGTATTTAATATTTCACTTAGTGAATTTCCCTGTAATATATTACATAAATTAAAAGGTTTTTAATTTATTTTTTATTCCTCCAACATTAACCTTTCTCTTTCAAATTCTCCACAATATTGATGTTATTGATATTTTCCTGCAATATTCTTCCACCTTTATGCTCCAAACTTGTAAGATGTTATAGAAGATAAACTTTCCTTTTGGAAAAATGTGCTTTATTTCACAAAGTAAGCAGCAGGGAGATTAAAAAATGCCCCAAAGCTAAGTTGGTTAACATTTTTCTGTGTAAGATTATGCTGTAGCAATGAAAGATTCATTAGTTAATTGTTAAAGGTCCTGCCTCTGGTTTCCAGTGCAAATATAGTTTCTGGTGCTGTTGCTACATTACAGCAACACAAGCTTAAATAATTTGTAAGGTTTGCTGTGTTTGTGTTGACGGCTGTAGCCTTGAATTGCTCTGCGTTTTTTGTTTGTTTGTCTGTTTTTGTTTTTGTCTCAGACGAGTCCGCGATGCGCCAGCCTGGCTCTGAAACACTATCTTCTGAAACCAGTGCAGAGGATCCCTCAGTACCAGCTGCTGCTCACAGGTACAGACTCCTCTTCCTCCTCCTCTTCCTCTGAACACTGTAGGTCACCAGTTTATTAGATCATGGCAACGCTTTATTGGCAGCACGAGAATGAAGCAGTGAAACCAGCGTTTATAGTCCTGGCTGCAGTAGAGGATATTTCTGTAGCATATCGCCACCTTGTGGACATTTGCAAAAATCTGCCCTGGGACAATCTGGACGAGGGATATCTTGAGATGGAAACATGCAAAGACTTTTATTTAAACTATTGTAACATTCTTGAATAGGGACGAGATAAATTGGTTAGTTTAGTTACGAGATTTATTGTCAGTGGCAAAAAACATACAATAGGACCAAAAAAAAATTCAGATATCTAACTAAGACATTTAGTATTTTTATGGTATAGAAAAGTTTAGCCATCTCAAAATCAACTATATTTATTTATTTGACTAAAAGACTTAAAAAAGAGGAAGAGGAAAAGATCACCAAGGTTTAGAGAGAGACAGAAATAATGTCTAAAATGGAATAAAACATACAAAAATTTAAAACTAAATAAACAAACTTGTCTAAAAGGTTCACAATGACATAATAAGATAAATGAATAATATAGGACAAGTTAGACTAAATACATGTTCATTCATTGTCATTCTGCAGCACTTTGAAATTTACTTGTAAAGTGCTGCATAAAAAGAGATTTATGTAAAGCATAAGTCTAAAAAAACTGATATAAATACAACAGACGGAAAAAAAGTGATTAAGTCTGTAGTTAGGTAAATTTATTGATTTAAAAAATATTTTTGTGAGACTTTCACTTAAAGAAAATAATTTAATAACATAAATTGTGACAGAATAAAAAATGACTGTAGTAAAAAATAAAAAGAAGAACAAAGTGATAACAGTAAGTAAATAACTGAACTTTAACCTCAGTTTTGCTGTTAAATAATCTGTATTTAAAGCTGTTTTTACTCTTTTGCAGATTATCTGAAGAACCTCCCTGAAGACTCTGAAGACTATAAAGACACACAAAGTTAGATGAAAATCTCTGTCTAGCATTGAGACTGAAGAAACGCCTTTCACTGATGTTTTCTATTTCCTCTCCATGCAGCTGCACTCAGCGTCGTGAAGGAAGTAGCCAATCATGCGAATGACATCATGAAACAAGGGGTGAGACTTTTATTCCCACTAAACATTGTCTGTTTTGCAGCATCACGCCTCGCCTCTTCTCCTCTCTGTGCTGCAGGATAATTTTCAGAAGCTGATGCAGATTCAGTACAGCCTCAACGGCCAGCATGAGATCGTCCAGCCAGGCAGGGTAGGTCCAGAACCCGAATCGTCCTGAACGACCCGTCACAGGGTCAGGATGAAGCCAAGCAACACAGGAGCGTGTTTTTGAACATGTCCTCCGTTTCCAGGTGTTCCTGAAGGAGGGGACGCTCATGAAGCTGTCCAGGAAAGTCATGCAGCCAAGAATGTTTTTTCTGGTGAGCGACAAGATTTCCGCTGGAGCGTTCTGTAATCTGATTGGTCAAGCTGCTCGTCGACTTCAGTGGAGAAAATCAAGTCATTCATTAAGTTTGACTCAGGATTTTTGTATGAAGCTTTTGAAAGTTAAATCTAATTTGATAATTCGGAAAGTGCAGCCAGATATTTTCACACACCTCAAAAAAAGACACATACACATTTTTTTTCTCATTGTTGGAAGTTCAATCAGATTAAATTATTTTAGATTAATTAGGCTAACCAAAATTAATCTAATCTGCTAAATGCCAGAAAATGTAGTGAGAACATTTTTAAGACATTTTTTGTATATTTTAACAGGAACCTCATTTCTTTTGATTGTTTCAGGTTATTGAATATTTATTCCTAATTTCTGAACGACTTATTTATGTGTACCTGAAATAAATACTGAATATTCTGAAATTGTTTTTTTGTTTTGTTTTGTTACATTAATATTTTGTTCAGCTGTTCGTGGTGTGTGAGAGACATTTCAAAACATTTTGTTATATTTTAGTTTACCTTATCCCTGGGGTACAAGATGTTACATCAGTAATAAATTATATCATATAACTGTGAATTTAAACTGTCTCTTTTAGTTCATTTATATTGTTTTTAATCTCTAAAGTGTGCTGCTGGAAAAGTTTGAAAATTACTTAGAAAATGTGTAAAGTCCTTGAATTTTACTATGGGAAAAGGAACTAATAGATAGAATATTGATTTATTTCTATTTTTATTGAATTAATGGCACATTTGTGACCTTTAGATTAAAAACAGTTGAAGAAGCATCATTAAAAAGGTTATGTGTCATATTAGGTTTCTTTTTTTTTTTTTTTTTAAATATAACTTATTTCTGAATTGTTTCTTTTAATTTTCCAGTTTAATGATGCACTCATGTACACCACTCCGGTCCAGTCTGCCCAGTATAAACTCAACAGTGTTCTGTCGCTGGCTGGAATGAAGGTTTGAGACGCAGTTATGATTACGGTTTATGATTACATTGCTTTTTTTTTTTTTTATGACAAAACATGATTTTCACCTGTTTATAAACCTAAACCTTGGTTAGTTATGGCCACCGCGAGTTAAGAAAATCTCGACATCTTTGCTGATTTTGTTTGGTTTTTTTTTCTGCGTTTCCAGGTCAGCAAGCCGAGCCAGGAGGCCTATCAGAACGAGCTGAACATCGAAAGCGTTGAGCGCTCCTTCATCCTGTCTGCCAGGTCGGCGCTCGGCTTCAGAGTGACGCTGCCACCGCGGAGCGCCGCCGTGACTCTGAGCTCTGATGCGCTTTGTGTTTGCAGCTCGGCCAAAGAGAGAGACGAGTGGCTGGAGGCCATCGGGAAGGCCATCGAAGATTACACGAAGAAGAAGATAACCTTCATATCCAGTCGCAGTCAGGAAGAGGTAACGATAAATCTGTGTTGATATATGACAGCTGTATAACTGAAAAGTGACTCATTCAATAGATTTATTACACAAACAATATTCATTTTGGTGCAAGCAAGTTAAACTCTAATTTAGTTTTCTGACAGTTTTGTTTCTAGTGGAAATAAGACAAAACTTACAGCTTGTTTTAAGTCAATATTTTCTTACTATTGATGACAAAGTACTAGTGAAATAATCTGCAAGTGGAACTAGTATTTTGCCGTAAATATTAAGGAATTAAGAAATTTATTTGTAAGTTAGTTTTGTATTACTTCACATGCACTAAGATGTCTGCATTGGAAACTAGTCTGAAAATACTCTGTAAGATTTTGTGTTTTTGCAGTGGGATGTTCAAAGTGGGGTCTGGGGACCATTTGTGGCCCCCACATTGATTTTTTGTGGCCCTCCTGACCACAATTCAAAAATAAATTAGAGCAAAACCACAGCTTTTAAATTAACACCTACTTAGAAAAATGTTAGCTGCAACACAAAGCAAGAATCTTTTCCAAGCTTCATGGTTGTCATGGTAACTAGGACCGCATCTACTCTTTGACTGATACCCCAAAATACACCTTGGTGCATTTTACTTCTGAGAACAAATGGTTTACCTGTTTCTGTTTCTTCAATCAAGCCCAAAATAATCAACAAAGTGGATGCCTTTTCATTTATCGAGGAAAAAACCTTTAAAGTTTTGAATCTACAGTCGCATTCGTACAAAAAATATTTATTACTTGCTTAATTAGAATAGCTCATGATTAGTTTATTGTTGAGTGGGGGCATTTTGGGTGATTTTAGTTTGTTTTTTTTATATTTAACACCTTTCTTCCACTAAATTCCACTGAGAATTTAGTGGAAGAAAAAAAGTATGGCTGTAAAAAAGTGCACCAGCAACAGGTGCCAAAAAAGTATCTTTTTGATCCTGGTTTATTTTGTAATATTTGCTCAGTGTCTGTCCATGCAGGCAGAATGTGTCGTCGACAGCGGCGCCCCGTTGGGTTCAAAAGCTCCAATCTGGATCCCAGACCTGAGAGCCACCATGTGCATGATCTGCACCTGCGAGTTCACCCTGACGTGGAGGAGGCATCACTGCCGGGCCTGCGGAAAGGTCTGCGCCACATTTAGGATCCACCTTTTAATGAAATGAAGCAACCTAACCCTAATGCGCATTTCCTTATCTCTCCACCAGGTGGTGTGTCAGGCCTGCTCCACCAATAAGTACTATCTGGAGTACTTGAAGAACCAACCAGCACGCGTGTGCGACCACTGCTTCGCCAAGCTTCAGGAAAACAGTGAGTTTTTCCACAATAATCAGCAGTTAGAGAAAAGAGATGGGATTTTTTATGCAGAGTAGATGCATGTAATCAATAAGTTACCTTCATGTGATATCTTTATGGTGCTATATAAATGATAATAGAGATGAAAATAGTGGTCAAAATGTCAAATATGGACTATAAAATAAATTGTTCACATTATTAGTTATTACTAAGCGTACGGAAGAGGATTAGGGCCAGTTCCAAAAATAAAAAATTATGTTTTTTTTCTCAGAATCAGAATTGTTTATGTTGTTTATGCAAATCCAGAATCAAAACTCAACTCTACCAGATATTTCTGGTGCAGGCTTTCAGTGTGAACAAACAGTTATGGGATTATTTTTCATATGCTAGCAACATAACTGACATGTATCTAAGAATGTTTGGTTATTCCATAGATTGACACAGAATTAGAATTCTGAGATTAAAGCCAGAATTTTGGGGAAAAAAGAACAAAAAACACAAATTAGAATTCTGAGAAAAAAATAATTAACTTTATCATCTAATGTAATCCGTTTTAGGCGACCGCTGTGCTTCGTCATCAACATCTCCCATTAAATCAGGAGCGTTTTCCTTCACTAGAAAACAGAAGAAGATTCCAGCTGCGCTAAAGGAGGTACAACACCTGAACCAACGTAGCGTCTTCTCAGTTGATATATTCAATGACTTAGGGTCTGACTTATCTCCATGGCAACCAGGTGTCCGCCAACACTGAAAACTCCTCCATGAGCGGCTACTTGCACCGATCCAAAGGCAACAAGAAGCAGTGGAAGAGGCTGTGGTTCGTCATAAAGAACAAAGTTCTGTACACCTACGCTGCTAGCGAGGTACGCCGCTGGTGTTCCCCCGGCCGTGGCGCGTCACGGCTCGGCTCCCTCTAAACTGGTCCCGGTGTGTTTTGGTGCAGGACGTGGCAGCGCTGGAGAGCCAACCGCTGCTGGGATTCTTCCTGAGGGAGGAGAAGAACGGGCCGGCTCAGAAGCTGCAGTTCAAGCTGTATCACAAAAACACGCTGTTCTACATCTTCAAGGCTGACGACATTCCCACAGCGCAGAGGTGCCCAAATAAACACGGCCGTCTGTCATACACAAATTCATATAGGAATTTATTTAATAATGATAATAGTGATATTTTGAACCTATTTTCAAGTAATTTAATTGTAATTGCATAAAAATGCAACTTCACCCTCTCAAAGTTTGACAAACTTTAATTTCTAACTGGAACTGGAAGACATTTTAAATATGCAAAAATAAATAAACAAAACCACAGAAACAACAAATAAAATCAATCATGAAGTCTCTGTACGCAAAATTATTCTTCAAAAAAAGAACAAGTTGAGACCAAGACACCAAACTGAAGAATTTTGTCATCTAGTTTTTGGTAGAAAGAGTGAAAAGAGAAAAACAATTAATCATGCAAATGGTGACAAGACTAGGTAGAACTAACTCAGATCTATAACTAATGATTAAGAAGCCAGTCATGACCATTTTTATTTGTTTCAGTAAAAACACATTAAAGAAATACTGCAGAAAAAGTGTCAGTCAATTAAAAAAAAGTCTTTTTGTGCTTCCACGGTTAGATGGATCGAAGCCTTCCAAGAGGCGATGATTCTGGAGCAGTAGATACTCGGATCCATCCGGACGGATTACAAACCGCACACGGAAACCTTTCAAACAAAAAGCCAGCAGCCTCTGACGCTCGGCCGTGCGGACTCGGGTCGGGTTCGGAGAAGGCTGCGGGTCAACGGTCAAGTCCAGAAGCACGTGTGAGGAAGTTTAACCAAAGTGTGCGGAGAAATCTTCAGGAGTCTAAAGTCTGGGAATGAATTTCAAAATGCTTTCAGATGAAGGAATCATGACAAGCACTCACTGGCAAAAACAAAGCTGAGCACCCAGATGGAGATTAGGTTAAGCAGGCGGTGCAAGGGTGAAAGGTCATCCAACTGAGACCATGTAGAAAACTGAGACAAACTGGACACAAAATAGGAAATGGTCAGTAACAGCAAAGGCAGCTAAAATGACAAAAATATATTAAAAAATAGAAAAAGTAAAATATCCAAGATCGCCTATAACAACGGTCTGCAGCCTGTGGCACAACGGCTCTTCATAACTTTAGTTAAAAAAGAAAACGGTTCCTGTTTTTAAATGGTTTTATTTCTATTTAATGTTTGTTTTACCAGAATAAAAACACACTGAAATTAAAAACCTCTTTTTAAAGGGGGTCCTGGCCAAGAATCAGCAACAAATGCAACACAAAAAGTTACACAGAAAAAGGAAATGTCAACCTATTAGAAAAACGTAATAGTAAATGGAGGTTTTCAATTGTTTTGTAAAGTTTTCCTGTAATTTTTGCACTGAGTTTTCACCAATAGTATCAGAAATATGTTTTGGATCTGTTTTCCTTGTCATTAGATGGGAATCAGTGAGCTTTTTAAAAGAATATATCCATGCTCTTTTATATTTATGGTTTTAAAGATATAATTAAAATGCTGTTGTTTTATAAGAAATTTCCTAAAAACTCTAAAAAGTTGTATTTTTATTAAAAAGTAACATTTGCTGAGAGCAAAATAGTTGTAAAGGTTTATAATGAATTGGAAGAGAACAGAAAGAGAAGTTACATTTTTCTCTAAAAAATTAGAACATGATGGAAAGCAAATTTATTTTATTGATTTAATTCAGTGAATCTTAATTACACCGAGAAATAATGTTTATTTCTGTTCATTTTTACTACTGTGGATTAAAGCTATTGAAACACTAAAATCATAATATCAGTTCTGATCAATAAAAAATATTTTATATACAGAAACGATTTGTTAAGATGATCTTACAGACGTACCCTGTTAAAGGAGGGTAAACACCAAAAGGTTATGCTGAAGAACCTGGCTATTCAGAGGAAAGTTAAGTGGAAGAAAAAAGTGTAGTACAAACATGCACCCTTTGGGATACACTTGATAGGACTGCGAAGCAAAGTTTATTGTAGAGACAATGTCAGAAAAATCAGATTGACCGCCGCCTTACATTGATGAAGTAATTTATGCAGAAGGAGCCCCAACCAAGTACAGAGTGCAGACTGTACAGGACATGGATAAATGTATCAATAGAGTGACATTTCCCTTTTAAAAACAGTTTATTTGTTTGATCTATGATTCATATTTTTGTAGAAACTGAATTTTGAGGTGGTTCCCTGTCAGTGGATATCAACTACAGCTTGTAAAAATCTCCTTTTATCTCAGTAAAAACTGGATTTACATGTAGATGGAAGGTGCAAACACAGCAGAATGTTTTTGTTTTTCTACACTCCGTTACTCTGAATCAATATTTAAAGACCTGGTTGGTTTTGGAAATGAACTTTTCTTCCATCTGTATGTTCAGCAGGCAGAAGTTTGCCCTCTGGTGGCCATTACAGACATGGCGCTCCATTAGAAATTGGGTCCAAATACACATCTGGGTGCTAAGCTGTTGTTTTTCAATATGCAGGTTGTGATATATTTTTATCCCCCGTTTGCTGCACAGTAATTACATGAAGCAATTTTGCCTGGATAATGTATGCAGATTTTAAGGAACAAGTTGGGATTTTACTGTTAAACTCCAGCTTTAACACAAAACATCTATGTTCATCTTAGTGCCTAAGAGTTTAACATAAACAGAAATGTTTAATAATCCTGGATAAAACTGGAAATATCACAATTTTTATGGAGATATTTTTCTTGTTTCTCCTGTTTAGCCAAACCAGAACGTTTTAATTTTTTTACTGTGTATGAGGACATAAACGAGCAATGCTGACCTTTTTCTTCTGTTTTGTTTTAAAGACCGAGAGCTAATATTTATAAACTAGGAACATTTATTGTCTGAAAAGCGCAGGCTGCCACTTATTTTCAGATTCAGAGTTTTTTAGAAGAGGATCAAAATCCTTTTTTTCTCTTTTTTATCCTATTTTTGCACGTAAACACTGTGGGAAGAATGCGTGAACTATGTTTCTTTTAAATGAATGCTCAGATGCAAAGACTTTAAGAAGTGAATATTTCATTTTACAGACACTGTGGCTTTTCCCTCCTGTTTTTAAAATAATTTTTTTTTAAATGCATTGTTTTTCAGATTTATTTGGCATCCATTTTTTATGTTTGCTTTATGTCTTGCCAGGTCACCCACCAGTTTGTAGTTTAAAAACAACAATTCATGACTTTTTGTAACAGATTTCTGATGACAAATGTGTTGAAGAATCCCTGCATCTTCTTTTTATTTTGTTAAATGGGTCTTTAGTTCTGTTTGGTCTGTGTCAAGTCAATAAAATTTAGTTGTTTAGTTAAAAGATAAATAAATCTGCTGCAGCCTGTTGTGAGAATCAAGTTCTGAAGCGTTCCTCTGTGACTGTACTTTAACATTTTGTAAACAGTTTGTCTCTTATGAGCAGCATTTCTAAACTGTCAGGCAACAGTTTTTAATAAAGTGTGTATAAATATATTGATTGTTCTTGTTTTAATTTGTTTCTTTGTTAGTTAACAGGATGATGGTGTCAATCTGAGGTAAGCTGTGACCATTGAAACTAGGACTGCAGAGAGAAGTGTGCAAATTGCAACATTTTTTTTAAATTTCTGCTATTGTTATATGTTACTTAGCTTGTTTATCATGTCTTCTAAATTACTGTACAGCCTTATTCTCTTATTGTTTATTTTTTTAGGTTTTTATTTTAGCTTCAATATTTATGCTTCCATTCTTTTGTAGATCTTACTATGAGATATTTCTACTTTATTCTATGTATATGTACAAGTCCATAGGTTATAGTCATATATCGGTGATATATTTTTAAAAACGTACTTTATTTCAAACGAATGACATCACAAAGAAAGCTCTTTAACACAACGAGCAATATCAGAGTATAAAAATAAAACTTATATTACAAAAATTACAAACTTTGATTATATTAGTAAAATAAATAAAGTTAAATAAATGTATACATAAATGGGTAAAATAAAATTATGTGTCCCTTTTAGTCTATATTAACACTATAATACAATCAAACACAAACAATTAACCATCTGTTACAGCAACAAATAAAATAAAAGTAAAAATATAACAGCGGTAACTGCTTATAAAATAAAGTTGAAGGTTAAAATTATAATTATATTTTAGAAAACAAATCCCTAATTGCGGAACTTTTCTTCTTCTTGGTTCCGTCGGAACGTTTCCGTTGCACTTCCGTCTAAACATGGCGGAATATGCTAACCTGGTCCGAAGGGCTTTGGGACAGCTGGGAGGTCATGGAGGAATTCGGGGTTTTTTAACGCAGCTTTTCAGGTTAGTTTAGTCAACAATATTACCAACTATCACCCTGTATTTAAATATAACACAGAAACTTAAGAAACAGACTGAAATTCCTGCTTACAGCTATGACTCTGTGAAGCTAACTGTACTTAGCATGTTGACAACAAACGGTATATTTGCCATATAAAGGACTCATAATTAAATTTAAATGAAGTTTAATATTTGGAATGGCAGTTTTTAGACTCACTAGTCTGTAGTTTTACATCAGAATCGTTTTTTATTTCTTAAAATATATCCAGGGGTCGTTAAAATCTGTGTTTTGCTTGTGTTTGCAGAGTGAACGATATCAAAACAGGCACTCTTATTGGTATTGATAAATACGGAAACAAATACTATGAAGACAAGAAGCACTACTTCTTTGGTAAGTTTATGTCTCTTATAATTTTCTTTAATCGTGTATCTTAAATAGAACCTATTTAATTTAGCCCTAGATGAAGTAGGCTAAGTTATTTTAAAATTCAGAATTTTGCTCTCAACCAGAAGAAATCTCGATGGTTTAAACCAATTATACAGTTAAGATTTAATCAAAAGATAAGTCTTGTTAATTGCCAATAATTAATTACATTTAAGGGGTGTTTTTTAATTTATTATCAGAGGGTTGGTTTGTGGTTTTTAACTGTTAACAAATACAATTATTTGCAAACTGCTTTCTAAGTTTATTCAGATTATCTTTGTCGGATCTTAAAATTAGTTTGACTTTAAACATTTAAGTGTGGCAAAAAAACAAGAACAAAGTAAATGTGTAAGTAAAAAAGTAATGCACTTACTAGAATATGAATACATTTTAAAATATATTTTTAAATTCTGCATCTTAAATGGCTAATAAAAGCCACTTGACTTTACGTACTGTATAAACAGGTAACTATGAAGTCAAGACTGGAACAATGCTACAATAGTTATTTAATGTTTGCTATTTGAAAACAGTTGAGTTAGCCATTTTACCCATTTCTGACAAATTATTTGAAAAATGTTTGCTGAAATGTTTAAATATTATGGTTACATCATCTATTTAAAATTACTATTTTGTAGTTTACCTCATTTTAGATTTACACAATTGATGCTTCCCAACTTTGTGGTCTTTGTTGTAAGCCTAAAATTAAGAAATTACCATACAAGCTAAATAAGTCCAATATCCAATCGTATTTTTGGTAATAGCAAGTGTGGTTTTTTTTCTGTCTTAATTCCAGATTTTAAATCATGAGTCTTTTGGGACAATTAAAGAAACTGCTTTTTCTGATGTGTTATTTGTGTGTTAAGGGCGTCACCGTTGGGTGATCTACACCACAGAGATGAACGGAAAGAGAACATTCTGGGAGGTGGATGGCAGCATGGTGCCAGCTGAATGGTATCCTCCTCGTTTTTAATTCATGAACTGCTTTAACAATTGTCATTTCAATTAAATGCTGGTTAATTTAAATATGGTTGCACGACTGTAAATGTAACCAAAGTTCCTTGTCTATATCATTCAGGCATCGCTGGCTGCACTGTATGACAGAAGACCCACCCACCACACACCCTCCAGAGCCCAAGAAGTTCCTCGCCGAGATTCACCAGTTCAATGTGAGTGGCTCCTCGCAGCAGTACGTGCCGTACTCTACCACCCGCAAGAAGATCCACGAATGGGTTCCGCCTAAAGCCGGAGCCCAGTGAACTATGACTGCTTTATGTTCATGCTGTTAATTATAGTTTCCTGTCTGAATAAAATCTTTAAACTGTTGTTTAAAAACAGCATGATGGTCCTTCCTTTCAACTTGTTTTGTATTATGATTAAATTCTGAAGATGAACAGGAAAAGAGGTGAGTTGATCGTGATCCACCAGCAGAGGAAGTTGATGTACAACCAGTGATGGCTTCTTCGGTTCACTGTAGTACAGACTGCTGCAAGAGAGCTTTCCTGGCAACTGCCCTCACCATCTTCAATAACTCTTTGAAGAATTTGAATTAATGAGCTACAACAACATTTAATGTCTCTTTGGGATTAACAAAGAATATTTAAATTTAATGCAAAAGTAGACTGAGGCACACGAATCACTTAGTTCCCATGTCCCATTCTTATTGGGACACGTGTTTTTAAACATATTTAAACAAACAAAAAACCACAAGGCAAGCCAATGGTTTCTTTGGTGGTTTTTGTTAGCGATACTACCTAGCTTGTTGAGGACATACGAACAAATTTTGTGATTACAACCCAGCAGAGCACGAAGTATTTCTTTCGTTTTGCTTTTTTTTTTTTACTTCAAAATAAGAGTCTCAAATGGTCACTTGTTTCAAGCTAACGCCGCAATCAAATGCGGGAGTCGTTATAGAAAAAAACTCACCTGTATTTATAAGGAGCCGTTCGCCACAAGATGGCGCCTCGCGAATCAAACGCCACTTCGACGAGAAGTTTCAACCGCCATCACAAGTTCTCGCGAGAACCCGGAACCGATGAATGAACGTCAAAACATTTCGAAGAGGATGAAGAAGACTTAAGAACATCCAAAGATTTCCATCTGATATCCTTGATTTATTTTTGATTTTCTCATATTTCATCAGCAAACGGTGAGTTTGACTTGCCTTAAGATTAATCTACAGGTGTGCCTTCTTTTTACCCCATTATAGTGAATGAATCATAGCTAAAGTAGAAAGCTCTATATGGCCAGTTTATGCATTTCGGTTAAAAACTCAGAACGTTTGAAATTAATGTAAAAGAAAAAAAGTCTAGAAAAAAAATTATGGAAATTTCTGAGTTTGAAGAGTCAAAATTTTAAACATATTTAAACAAACAAATATAATAAAAATAAGTAATTTTGAGATTAATTGTAGAAATTTTCTAGAAAAATTCCAAGTATTTTCTAGAATTTGATCACAAAATTTTGAAGTTGTTTCTAGCAAATTTTCGACTTTTGGAGCTCAGAAATGTTCTTCTTTTATTTGAGATTAATATATGAGATTTTCTATATAGATTTACTCTGTTTGCCCTTGCATGAATGCATTTTTTATTTTGGTTAAATTTAAAGAATTCTAAATTAAATTTAAAACTCACGAGTTACCAGAGTTGCTTGGCAGCAAGTGAAATTTATATAGAGTTAAACTGGAGCAATATTCTGTTACTGTTTTCTTTCTTTTGCTACTTGGTGTACAGAAATGTTTTATGATTTACCAACAGTTAAAACTTTTTTTTTTTTTTTTTTGTAATTTCAGATTTTTGCAGCTGCTAAATGAGGAGACTTTCTGTTTTTGTCGCTTCTTCCTCAAACCAGTGGAGGATGTGGAAGCAGAAGAAGAAAATCATCACAAGGTGAGTTTTACCGGCGTTTATTGGCCAACAGGGGGCGCTCTTTTCTCAATCTGTGTCAGTGAGTCAGCCCTGTCTCCAAAGCTTCATCAGTTTGGCTCTGAAGGCTTCTGGCATCCTCTCCTGTCAGCATTTTAGCGAACACGGATCCCTTCAGAGGAGATTCGTTTTGCAAAGTGAAGGAGGCGTCGCGTTTAAATCCTCGGAGTAATTTCAGAACAATCAGCTGTGAGTGCTTTGATGCGTAATTATAAAGTGTTCCCAGCGCACTCCAAGCTGAAAGTTCTCGCTTTTTATTCAGCAAGGGGCTTATTAGCTGCTCTTCAACTACGTCTCTGCAGTCTGAATCATCGTCTGCAAATGGGGCAGATAATTTGAGCCTCTGACTCTGTGACTGCTGATGCAGCATCTGGCTGAGGTGGCAGCTAGGCCAGCAGCAGAAATGCAATGAAGAGGGTGAATCCTCTTCCTCGTTATTTATCTCTCTATTTGACATCGCTCACAGTCGATGTTTCCCCCTGAGTGGTTTCTGCTCCTCCAGGAAAGCGTGAGGTCTTTCCTCAGCGTTTACCAGACTGTAATTCTCCAAATCCTGGATTTGCTTTAATGGGTTTCCTGCACGCATTTGGGCGTAAAGGCTGATAAAAAGCATCAGAGTTTATGTTTATGCCCCTGGGCTGCAGGGCAGACGTCAGTGACCAGGAACCTTCTCAATAAGACATTGTATGGAGCTCTGCTAGTGCCAAAAAACATCCCAGAAATCTGCAATCGGATCTGGTATGAAAAAATATTAAATTTTATTTAATAATCCATATCACCAAACTGTGTAGTCATAAAATAGGGCATAAAGGAACCACATTTGGGGAATATTTGCTTTCTGTCTTTTATTTATGTTATTTTTGCCGCATAATTAGGATAAAGTAGTTGTTTTTTATATGGGGCTTCCTAAATAAGTTAGACTTGGACTAAAGGAGTCAGCTGAAGTGACTTGACATCTGATTGTTTCCCTATGGTACTTCAAGCCGTACATTCAAGCAAAGTTATGCAAGTGAAATTACAGGGTGTGGTAGAACAGAATGGTTTTGTTTATGAAAATGTTCCAAACTGTGTTAAATGAAAGTCTGATCTGCAGCCTTGATAGGAGTCAAATTCTCCGGACGAAGAGCAAATGAGGTTAAACGCTTCCTTATTTTATCTAAATTAGCTTTGGACCATCCTCTGTAAAACACATAAATCTTATAATCTCAGGTTTATGTGGACAGAAGGCCATGCAGAACTGCACAGCTGCTGTTTTTTAAAGTATTGTTTAAATCAGTTTCAATAATCCAACGTTTAACTTGAGAAAATCTCACATCCTTTAGCAAAACCATCACATGTTTTTTGCATGTCATGTGGTTCTCAAATAACCATTTGTCTTAACCTGAAGGTAAAATTCTACTTTTTGTTTCCGTTCAAGTTGTTTAAGAAGTTTCAATTATAAATATTATTATTTTCTTGTTGCTGTTTCTGCACTTATGAAGTGTAAACCGTTTTAGACGGAGCTTAAAGTAACAAACCTGCATCTTATTTAGTCTTATAGCTATTTATTTACAGAATCAAAGCACTATTATCTTTTTTTACTTTATAGTTCTTCTGTTTTCCGCGCAGTAAGTTTATTTAATTTAATTTCATTTAAAATTTCACTGTGACATAATATCATTGCAATGATAAACTATTTTTTTAAGGGTGGGTTTTGCATATCTTCTATCATTTAATATATAATATATTATTTTATACTACATAATACGTGTACTATATTTATTATAAAATAAAAAAATTATATATTTTTTATATTTTATGTTATATGTTTTAAAAAATATATTTTAATGTGCATTTTCTTCCACAAACTAAGATATAATTAAACTAAATTAAATGTACAAATGTTATGTTGTGTTATATTTTTTTCTGTTATGTTATTTTATGTTGTATATTTAAAAAATATATTTTAATGTTATTTTTTCCCACAAACTAAGGAGACATAATGAAATAAATTTCCAAATGTTCCAAGCAAATGTCACTATATTATATTGTTTTATATTATTTGTAATAGATTATATTCTTAATTATTTTTTTATGTTTTTTAGAATTATGTAAATGTGGATTTTTTCCGTAATTAAATAAAACTAAATAAAATAAAATAAAATAAAAATGTCACTGTGACATAATGTCACTGCAATGATAAACTAATTTATTTTAAGTTTGTTTTTGCACATCTTCACTTCTTCTATTGCCTCCTAAGAGAGAAAAAAACCCACACAATTTCCAAACTTTGCAAGAATTTAAACAAATGTTGAGTTTTATTGTCTGATGTTTGAATTTGTATCAACAGCACAGTCCCTCATTCCTCGGGGAGGGAATCGCTACCAACAACAAAAAAGACAAACTGATGCTCAAAATATCACTCGTTTATTATCCTTTCGGTTGGCTGGGTGACAAAAAGAAGCAGCTTCTTCTTCCCGGTTTGGACAGAATGTCCCAGTGAGCCTGAGCGGAGAGCAGAGTCCAGCCCGGCCACGTAAACACGCCGGCCGTTATCTGGCTGTCCTGTTCAGTAAAACGTGTTCCCCTCAGGGAGCGAATCCTGCACTCCTTCATTTCCCTGAAACCTCCTCATCCTCTCCGCCTGCTCGCTCCTGATTGGCAGGTTTCTGCTACTGTCTGATAGCAATCAGAGGGGAAAAGATGCCTTTACCCCAGAGAGAGAGCGCTCGGTGGCTATAAATGTTGAAAACACACCTCCACCGGAGGAATCTGAGCCGCTTTGATTCTAATAGCTGCTGCCACACGGAGAGCAAGATTTCACAATAAGACTGTTGCACACGAAACACAGAGAGAGAGAGAGAGAGAGAGACGCTGCTGCTGCTTTCGCTGCTCTGTTGGAGTCCTGGAGCTTCAGAGTGCCAGCGACCCACAGGGGGTTTCAGGCACTTCCATGCACTTTGACCTCAGGCTCTGAGGGAGAGGAGGGATGAGGAAGAATTACAGCGCCATCCCGCTCATCTGGGTGACAGAGGTAGAAATGGACTTTAAAACTCTCTCTGTTGCTGCTGCCGCTGCCGCTAGCTTCATGTGGTTTCCAGGCAAATCTCTACTCTGCAAAAACACAAAATCTGCAACTATTTTAAAATGGGACAAAACTAACTTATTATAGGTAACTTGTTAGCAAGATGAAGGAGCTTGTTTTAGAGAAAGTACTAGTTCAACTGGTGGATTATTTCACTGACAGCAACATGTTTCAGTGGAACCAGCAAACCTTTAACAATGGATTTTGTTTTATGATGTTGAACTGCCTTTTTGCTACACAACTGAACTTAATTAATTGATTGATTGATAGTACTCTTCACCAGTTTTAATGAATTAAAGCTCCTATATCTTGCTAATAAGTTACTTTAAGTTAATTTCGTCTTACTTTAAGTGTACGAAGAAATTTGCTCTTGAAACTAGACAAAAATATTTGGTAATATTTTGTGTTTTTGAAGTTTGCAGTTGGGAAAAACAAACCCGCCATTATCATCTTGATATTTACTCTAACAACAAGACTTTTAGATGTCTTTATGAATCAGATTCTGGTTTTTAAAAGTTTGTTCCTGCTACTAGCTGTGCAGTAAAACGTTTACATGGACGTACAATCAAAGTGAAGGAAGTGCATTTCTAAGAGATAATGATTGAGTCAGACAAGTTTCACCATGTTTCATTTCAAGTAAATGCGTGCCGTTGGCCTTTGTAGTTTGAGTAACAGCTGAGGAATGCCGGCTCCGATGCATATGTTTCTGTTTTGTTTCGTTTGGTTAGTTGTTGTTTTTTTCCTCGCTATACCATACCAAGTTTCTGTTCTGTAAAAAGGAAGCATTGCGTTGTTGTGCTGAGAGTGTGCATCACATCACGTCCATGTCTGCACACCAAGATCTTACGTAAGCCCTCTGCTGCAGCACACTGAGGCCCTTCCTGTCAGGCCACCAGTCATCTTCAGTCCACAAACCAGGAAACAGCAGAGGAGAGATAAATGCCTCTTTTTAATCGCTCCGTGATCTGTCAGCTTCCGATCTGCATTTATCTTTCATCGTCGGCTGTTGTCACAGGTTTTTGCGGACAAACCCTCGGCGGTGGCTGTTTCTGCAGCGCAGTGCCGTCCCTCTCATCAATCTCTGTTTTTCACTGTTTGACAGAGGAGGTCATGTCAGCAGCACAGGCCTCTGTCTCCATTCTTCCTTGACTCCAGTCTTGACTTTAATTCCTAATTTTTTTTTAAAAAAGTTAAAAGTTTTGATTTATTATGCAACTGCTGTAGATATTTGTCCAGTTTCCAGTTGCAAAGTCATGACAAGCCTGTTAACGGGCAATACCATGTAAAATTTGTAACTTTTTCAAGCTTTACAACATGTTATAATATTATTCCTTCATCTCTTAAACATACCAGAAGTGTTGCTTTTATTCTTTCATGCATGTTTAAGAAATAGTTTAATCTCCAGGGAAACCTAGCGCCGCCTTCAATTCGA
This sequence comes from Poeciliopsis retropinna, assembly GCA_010277075.1. NCBI lineage: Eukaryota > Metazoa > Chordata > Actinopteri > Cyprinodontiformes > Poeciliidae > Poeciliopsis > Poeciliopsis retropinna. The sequence goes on from VMRM01000025.1 coordinate 4,404,289, forward strand.
AGCTCCTCCTCTGAGCTGCAGTTTCCATCATCCAAAGCTTCCAACACTAGTTCCTTCAGACTAGCCAGCAGCAATTAGCAAACACCTCATTACGCCAGCTACTTCTCAGTGCAACGCTGGTAAAAACATTCTTAAAGCTTTAATCAAGGAGCCATGTTGTGATGACTTCCTGAAGGCAGAGTTTTTAAAGAGACAGAGGCCCAATTTCAAGATGTTAAATTACAAAGTCAGTTTTCTTTTAAGTCATGTTTGTAACATATAGCATTTTTTATAACAACTGAAGGTAACATGGTTACTTGATTGTGTTACTACTACTCTACTACTACTACTATATTCTTAAAAAACGCTTGAATTTATGTCTAAAATAATGCCTTAAAATGTCTTAAATTCGTTTTTAAAATGTAAGTATTAAATTTTGTCTTGGCAGATATTATAAATGTAGTTTTCTTTCTCTGGACTTTTCTGTCAAGCAAAAGTTTGAGTCGCACTTAAACATCTTCATTGTGTTGTGTGGCTCCAGGCAACTGATGCTACCGCTAACTAGCTGCTAACATGTATGCCCTTGCTAGCTAGCTAGCTACCTTTCCTCTGCTGGTTTTTGCCACTTATGACTTCTACTGTCAATGCATACGAGATTACTCAGAGCAAAAATACTTGGTAGAGCGCCATCTGCAGTGTGAGAAGCGAAAAGCCTGGTTCATACTTTTTGCTATGCTTGATTAAAATACAGCAAGTTCCACTAACTATCTGTTTTTTGTCTTAAATTTTATTCAAGATGGCATTAAAAAGGTCTTAAAGAGTCATAAAGTTGACTTGCAAAGCTTGCAGGTGCCCTGATTAAGAACAACACCAGTCAGCGATCTGTAATAATCTTCATTTTTTTCTGCATTTCAACAAAAATAGCAGCATAGTTCTGAGAAACTCTTGGGTTCCTGTCAGTGTCTGCACATCTGAGCATTTCTGCTCGCTGCTCTTCCTGGTAATTCAGAATTAGCACCAGCTGTTAGAACCTGCCTTTTTTCCCCACTGGTGCATATTTTCTGCTTCTTGTGATGTATATGGAGGAGTTGTCAGTTATCAGCTCAGCCAGAGTTTCCAAGAAATCTCATCGGATCTGAACTAGTTTACATTTAAGCTTTATTTCCTGGTTTTTTGTTCTCCACTCATTAACCTCCACAGGTTCTGAGGCGTCTCTTACAACCAAACATACAATAATATTCCTCCATTTGTGCCACTGGTAAACATTTTATTACAGATTGCTTTTTAGAGAAACCGACCCAGAGCATGATAGGTGCTCTACCGTACTTGACAGTTTGTATGAGGTGATTTTCTATATTAATTTATTATGTTAATAGATAAATATCTATAAAACAATTAGGGGTGCCAATTAGAGGTGGGCACCCCTAATGCCCACCCCTGGTTTAGGGGGTGGACATTTATCGAATTGTTTATAATTTATTATGATACATTTCTTGTCATGATACTGAGTTTAGTTTCTAATCACAATAAAGTCCAAATAAAGATATTTTAAAAACCCAAACATTGTTTGTATTGTCAAGATTTGCAATTTTCTTTCAGTTGTTACTGTGTCCAATTACTGTGTGTAGTTTAGTGATTAAATCACATGTTATCACAGTTTATCTTCATCCAGTTATTGTCCATTTGATGCTGAACTATTGGATAATTTAAATAAATTTGCCCATGAGAGACAGAAAGACATTTTCTTCTGTTCTTGCGCGTTTGTTTGGGTTAATTGAGAGTTATTGCTTTTCTTTGAGGTTTTTATGTTCAGTCGGAAACATTTATTTTTTCAACTCCTTTTGATTAAGTAAAGTGCTTCTCCTGCCTGCGAGTTTCACTTTTAGTGAGGTCAAACTTGTTTGTCGTCTGCCTCAGGCTTCTGGGGAAAATTGTCGCGATCCACTTCCTGTTGAACTTCCCAGTTTGTTTAGGAACGAACCTGTAGTTTAAGATCAGCATTCGCAGGAAGGAACAGAAAAAACCTGAGCACGCTTTAATTGCTTGACAAGTTTGCATGCAGGTCTGAGTCATCCTTTTGATATTTGCCAGGAGATGCCAAACTCAAAATTAGCATTCAGAAGGAGAACAAAGCAACTTTTTCTGCTTGGTGGACTCCAAGCTGCTGCAAATCAAAATAAAATTAAAGCCTCCATAGACAAAAGTGAACACATTAATCATGATATTCTGACTTTAACTACATAATTGATATCGTAATGATGGGCATGATGTTTTAATGAGGCCTCATATTTTTTGCGTCACTCTTCTACAAACTAATTATATTCTCTCACAAATGGGACATTTCCTGCTGGTTCTGATTCATTATGTTCCCTCACTGATTGCTTTCACTTAATTACTCATACAGTATTTTTCCAGCGACAGTAATTGCTGTCCAGACATTTCGCTCTGGGTGTCCATCACATCCACATGGTGGGTAAAAAAATAACAAATCCAGATTCTCAAAAGATATTAGTCACATAAACTTCACTGTGCATAAGCAATGTACATTCATAAAAATATTTAAAAATAAAAATACAGCCGGACTGGTTGCCCTAGAAACCAGCTGTTAACGTCTCTAACACTCGATTATAGATATATATAAAAAGCTTTAGCTATTTAAGCTAAAGAAAAATGCTAATTTAAGCTATCATAAGAAAAAATTATTCACATTTCACTGAGTGATGAATCATAACTGTTTTATTTAGAGATTTATTTGTGTTCACATAATAAATTTTAACTAAAATCGGTATCAGATCTATGGAAAACTGTCTAGTTAGCTGCGAAGCGTTAGCTAAATGCTAACTGTACTTTTGCTAGCATGCTTATTGCTAACTTGAAGTGTTTCCTAATGAAGAAGCTGCTTCAGTCCTTCAAACCAAGAAAGACAAGAAAAGAAATACCATTAAATGATTCAATTAAATTTAAGTTTACTGATTTAATGACCTGTTTCAGAAATTACAACAAAGTGCTAAAGTTTTGTTGCATGTTTAGCTTTTAGCAATTAGCAGCTCATTTAAAATTTTTAGATCCAAGCAAATTAGACAGATTTTAACTAGATATATCATATTAAAAAAAAAGAAACAAAATTATTTAAAAGAGTCGTCTAAGCTTTTGGAGGCCAGATAAATAAATTTTTTATATATATTTAAATAAATATAGAATGTTTTAATTTTAATTTTGTTTTTATCTTTGTGACCCTAATGTCAAGCCAACACAATAGTAATAGTAGCAATATCCTATTTCTAGTGCATGTATAAAACATGAGGATTATAAATAAATACAAGTCAAAATTAGATGAATAATGTGTTCATATTATTATTATTATGCCTGAAAGTGATCAAATAAACAAAAAGCACCAGGATAGCTGTGTACAGTTGTGATTCTGATCCCTTTGCCCTATTTCATCGCAGTAACTATTTATAAAATGACATTTTTTTATAACCTAAACCAATAAATCCAGTTTCCTGTAATTTAATGTGATTTTCAACACCTTTTCTGTCAAATTGGCCAAGCTACAGAGAAAAAGGGCATTTTTTAAATCTACGTGTATAAGCAGCATTATGCTGCATCTAAGAGGATTTGTTCACTGACTTGTCCGGTTGAGTCAAACAGCGACGCAGCCATGTGTGTGTTTGTGTGTTTTCATCTTTATTAACATATAACCTTGTTTTTTCTCGTAGCCTCTAGCCACCGACTCAGAAAAGAGAAAAAAAGGTTTTGTATTTTAAACAGAGGCAGACATCTTTGGTACATCCCCCAACTTGTCTTTTCTAGCTTATCTTCCTTGGTTAATTCTAAGAAACAATATTATTTATTGAAATTCAACATCTTTAATCAATAATCTGGTTAATTTTTCCCAAAAACAATTACGCCTTTGGCTGCAGAATTATTTTCTAAAGTTTTTTTTGGAATGTTTCTGTTCGTTTCTGTCCTTTTTTAAAAAAAAAATCAATTTAAGTCAATTTATTTTTACAGCAAATTATACAGACAAATTCCAAGTCCGTTGCCTACATTTCAAATTGATCCCAGTTGTCAATCGTGTTCAGTTTATTATTCAAAGTGGTTAAAAAGTTTATTGTCTAAGGAAACTGAACCAAAACAAAACCTTGGAGTGAATAGACACTTTACAAGGAGTACTTTATATGTTAAAAAAGTAAAAAGTGCATTTTACAAACATTACAGAAACAGAACAATGCAATATGTGAAGATGTATTTACTTCAAAAAATTGTGATTAGTTACATTATTCAGGAAAGATGCATCCAGGAGTGCTTTATATAAAAAATATAGTAGTAATGACTCTGTTAATTAGCATTTAAAAGAGACACCAGTAAACAAAAAACTAACCTAGTTGAATCAATTTTGTTGCACAAAAGTGCTTCAATTAGATGATGTCATTAATTAGCAGACATTTTTAGTCACCATGCTGGAAATGTCTCTGCTCAGCTTTCTGACATTTTGAATGCCAGCCTGATAAACAGTATATTTTTATCTCTGACCTCTCATTTTTTAAAAAATCACATCTCTATCTTCCAGTCCCTCCATATCCCAACGTTTGCCATTTTGTGTTGAAATAAAACCACAGAAGGGGTTTTAAAAACGCTGGAAGAGAAGACAAAGCAGCTAAAATGTCACAAGCTGCTGGTGCCGAGTGGGCAGTGACTCGGGCCTGCAAAGGGACAGCGACACATGAAAGCTGGTGTCCCAGCAAACCTCCCCCGCATGCTTTCAAAGCCTGACCCTTTAGATGTTTATTTCAAGCCGCCTCTGGTGCCCTCAGCATCCTATGAAAGCATTCAGGGACTCGAAGGGTCACATCTGCTTATGCTATGGTGTAGCTGCAGGGTTTGGTATATTAAAGTTGTGAATAAAAGCTAAACAAATAGTTTTGGTTACCAGCCAGGCCTCAGCATATTTTAATACAATTTAGATCCGATGTGTTCACACTCTGCATGATTATGTTTTCCCTGCTTTCAGGAATTAAATCAGGCAAAACCTTTTCTTTTTCGATCTGTTAGGACTAATTCAATTCCTATCGATTCTCATCTCCCTTCACTACTCTGTCTGGGATTTCTCCCATTGAGTTGGATTTCACTCATGATGGATTTCAATCAGGAGAAGTTGTGAACAATGATGTTGATTTTCTATTTCTGTAGTTTTAGCACTGAGTTGAACAAAGCCGTTCAGTGTTTGTTTGCCACGCTTCCAAATACTGATCAACTAAAGTCAGAGTAAGAGAAATTTTAACTCAAGGAACATGTTCAAATTAAGAGGTAGTGCAAATGATTCATTGAGATAAAAAGAAATGAAAGTGCAAATAAAGCATTGCAGCTAATACTAGCTGTAAACACATGGCAGAAGAGGTGAGCATGTATCGTATCGTTTATAATTTATAGTGATAAATTTCTCAGTATAAGAATTCTGATTTATTGTTACGATAAATTCCAACTAATGATGTTTAAAAACCTCCAAAACTGTCTGGAATTGTTCAGTTTTACTATTTTCTCCACTGTTTGTTCAATTATGGTATCAATAAATATGAATTAATTTGAAGATTAAATGAAGTAGCTGCTCAGTTTAGTGATACAAATGACACTTTTGTATTTATTCATGTCTCAAAGAAGTTTTTCTAGAGCAGTGTTTGTGTTTGAGACGATGTTTAAAAGTTTAAGTCCACATCGCTCATGGCAGCCATATTGGATTTTGATGTCGCGATTGATGAGAAACTCAATTTCGCTGACTTCACAGGAGCTTTCATATTTATTTTAGCAGCTTAAATTGTTTTATTTTCAAGAAACACAGCTGAAAAAGTCCAGCTCTTCTTTTTATACAGCTTGAAAATGTCTTGACAGCTTATTTCTGAAGACTAATGATATCAGAAGACATGTAAAGATTGGTTTAAAACATTTTATGACCCCTGATTAAACAAAAGTAACTTTAAGCGGCTTCTTTTCAATAGATTCTATTTATTCAGCTGATTTTCAAACATATTCATATTCATAAACATATTCAACATATTTCTGTTGATGTGAAATGAAATAAATTCAGACCCTCACCGTGTTTCCCTGAAAGAAACTGTTTGAATGGGCTTGTAATGACCTGAGATGTGATTACTGCAGCAGATTGGCTGGAGGCGAGCCACAGGTTTTCCATGCATAACAATGAGCAGCGATTGTCAGAGACGGAGTGAAACTGCTTGAGTGCCGAAGCAGCAGGAACCCACAGAAATGGCGAAAAGCTATTTTATTTCCCAAGAAAGGCCACACTGTGTGAGAATAAATGTGGTGACAGAAAATTCTTTGCAGGTCCCTGTTTGTTTGATGAATAGTTCATACAGACTGAAGCGGTTTAAAGGTCAGGATAGGTCCAACCTTCATTCTGAGTTAATGAGGTTTTAGTCTGGTCAGTTCTGCCTCTTTCACTGTCACTTTAATCCAAACAAAAGCAATTATACGAATGTACATCTTCGAAAAGCATTAGTAGCGCCTCCTTCACAACCAACAAAAAGGCAGCAAGTTATTCTGGACGTAAAGTCAACAGCAAAACACTTTTCTTTTACAGTAGCCATTGTGCAGTGTAGACAGCAGTAAAATCAACTGGAACAGTTTATTTAATCTTTTTTTTTTTTTTTTAATTGGTGGCATTTTTGTCTCGGGTTTAGTAGGTTGACTTCACAACAAACACATTCAGGTTCTTTGTATTTAAAAATACAAAATCAAGTTGGTGGTTAACATCAGTCCAGCAGCTTGTGCCCCTATACATTAAATAAAGTACAATAAACAAACTCCAAAGCAATAACTCCCAGTTAGCAGAAACTTAACATTTGCAAAATTAAACATGACAAAAACTGACAACATTAATAATAATAACAGTTAAAAATGTTCACAAAACATAGCTAAATTACTCATAAAACACTGAATATCGTTTAATTTATTTAAAATATGTGATAAAATATGACTTTGTAAAGAAAATGCTAATACAGAATCAGTTACAGACAGGAATTGGGGGAGGAGCTGTCAGTTGCTGGTTACCATGGAGACCACCAACCCATCACCCCTTTTGGTTGTAACATGACAAAAAGTTAGAAATACGTAGATGTCGGGTTCAAGAGACGACAAATCCTCTCGTCCGATCTATTAAAGAAATTGTTGTACATGGACATAATTTATAAGTTTAAAGAGCGTTTTCTCTTTAACTCTTCAGATTGAAACCCCTTTTATTCTCACTGTCATTTAAAACCAGATTTATTCCCCCCCCCCTTTTATTCCCCTCCATAACAACTGTATCAAGGTCACTCCTACTGCAACAAAATAAAACTCTCCAGCATATAAAGCTGAGTGAATAACGCATCTGCTTAAATTTACCGTTGGCCACTGATTTAGTTCCCCTGCCTGGTGGGAACAAAAGAGTCTGCTGGAGAGGAGGGAACCCGGAGAGCAAAATGCTATTGTGGAGATTGAAAAGAGCGGAGAAGGATTAGTTGGGGGAGGAGGAGCAGCGGAGCTTCTTCTTCTTCTTCTGGTTGCTTTTTTATTGAGAGTGGAACGACGAGTTTAACAGAAACGTGGAGGATAGCGTTCCCACTATTTCAGGAAGAAATGCGGCTTGGTGGCCATTTGTGGCCCTTAACTACAATAAAAAAAATGTCACAAAGTTGTTTTTCTGGCTCAATTTTGGCAGGTTGATGCATTAAACAAATCTTATAGTGACATTTTCACTGCCTGTTAAAAATACAGAAAGTATAACAGAAAAGATTCATTTAATTAAATTTCAGTAAACTCAAAGGTTTGTGAAGAATCCACATCCAGACACAGGGTTTCCCCTGGGGTAATATAAGCCTGGCGGGCCACCAGGCTTTACTTTTGCCCCTGCCTATTGCTTATTTATAAATTTGTTTTAAATGTTTGCATTTTTTAAGACTTTATAGTTGGTGTACAGATATCAATCTTCTAATAACACATAATTATCAAGTGATGTTTTCAAATTTCCTGTAAACTTTAAACATTTTTAACACAGAAAGATGACGGGCCGCTGGATGAATGACAGCCCAACCACCGGCAGATAAAAATAACAGAAAAATTATCAAGATTTAGGATAATGTTTGTGTATATTTATGCAAGGCAGACCTGATGGATTTTATGTTTCAACTCCCTTTTCTATGTAAATCAGATTTCTTTATTTTATTAAAATACTATGTTGAGTTAGTTCAGTTAGGAATGAAACATGGAAACTTTGACTCAGTGCAACAGCTTTCGAATTTTACCTTTGGTCTCCAACAAATCAACATCACAGCCTCTTTGTCCTCTACCTGATCCGTCAACCGCAATGACAGGCACCATCACAAACAGATAACAAACGCTCTCACCTCGTCTGCTGCAGCTGACGAGGTGTTCTGGGAAAGGATTTAGTGATGTTGGACAACAGACAGGATAGCTGACCTCTGAGTGTTTGATGATATCATGTCAGACTGATTATTTCTGCCTGCCGTACATGTGAGTGCCCAGAATAATAAGTCTTCTCTAATCCCCAACCTCCAGTCTCTGTTGCAATTGGATATTGGTTGAAACGTTGTAGTTTGGAGGCCAAGATTCACAAATGTGGCCATTTTTGTGTCGTGCAATCTTAAAATAATTTATTTTCTAATTTCCTAAATTGTTTTTTTTTTTTTTTTTTGTCATGTTAGTGCTTTAAAGTTGCACTTAAATATATTTTTCACATTTTTGTTAAAATTATCTTTACAACAGTATAATATAAGGTAGATAACCTGTGAAAAAATTCTCAAAACTTCCAGTGCCAAATACAGAAATATTCCAGTGAATCAGAAACAACCAATCAAAGTCAGGGAGAGGGTCTTAATGCTGCCAGTCCTGTTTGCTCTTTGCTAAGCTACAGCTAGTTTACTAATGCTAATGCTCATTAGCATTCTTTATATTTACATTTGCATGGCAGATAAACTGTTTTTCTGTAACTGTAAGTTGTTTTTCCACCAGTAGCACATTTAGCAGTGTGTAGATGAGCTTGATTGACAGCGCTAAGACCCTCCTCCTGGCTCCGATTGGTTGTTTTTTACCAGGAGCGGAAATATGCAGATGATAACTGTGAACCTATTCAAGCACTGAACAGATTCTTAGAACAAATCAAAGTGAAGATGCGGCATAACTTTTCTTAAAATAAAATAATTTTTTTTTAAAAGTAATTGTTTTTGGACCTAAAGAGGAAGTTTGTAGCTTTTTAGGCTAAAAGCTACTGAAATCTCAGACCTGAACCTTCAAAAACACATAAAGAAAATTAAAAAGTCAGTTGTCTTGTTGCAGAAATGTGCTGTACAAACGTGCCTTTTCCTTCAGTACTATGGGCTTGACAGTTGGGGATGATCTGTAAAAACTGAGTTGGTCAGTTATGACTGTCCCTTGGTGACATTTTCTGCTCTAATCAGCTGCCGGCATGACTGTCATGAAATAACTAAACACGTTAAACCATCATCATCATCAGAAATACTAGTTAATTAATTTTATGTATTTGTCAAAACGATCCTTGTTTGTCTTTTCTGTCCGCCACATGATTTATGACAAACTGAAAATTTTGTGTTTCTTATAGCTTTTTTCTTCCCAGTTTTCCATATACAGATTTTTATTATAGTTTTTAACAGATTTAGAAAATAAATATTCAATTTCACACTGCTTTGTGTTGTTCTGTCACATAAAATCCTAGTTTGATAATATGTGAAGAAATTGAAGGGGAGTGAAAGCCTTTGTAAAGCACAGCAGACTCTTCAGATTATAATGTTGCTCATTAGCGTTAGCTTTAAAATGTCAGTTGGCCAGAATACATTAATAGGTTTAAATTTTGTCATGGTAGGACTTTTTTTTTTTTTTTTCTCAGGGGACTTCTCTGTCAGACAAAAGTTTAGGTTGAATCTAAACATCTCCTTTTCATTCTGTGACTTGAGGCGGTTGAGGCTAACGCTAACTAGCTGCTAATGTAGTCTGTCTAGCTAGCTTGCTAGCTAAGTGCAAATTTATCGCTAGTTGGTTGGATGAAGTTCATTTTTAACACCTGCTGACTTCTACTTCTAACCCGCATGAGGCTCGCTGCAAAAAACCCCAAAACTTTTTAACGTTGGCATTATGAGTTTTAAGGACGTAAAGAGTTTTTCTGTTGTTGATTGTAATGCAACTAGTTCTCTTAACCATTCCTTTTATTTATTTTTTGTTTTTTCAAGCTCACACGTCAGTCAACATTAAAACAGTCTTTAGTCTTAAATTTGATTTGCTAAAACCTGCAAACATCCTGTCACTAATGCAGAGTACAGTAAATTAAACAAAAATTACTTTTTTTGGAAAGATTTTATTCCTCTTGCGACTTTTACTGATTCTGGACAAGTTGAGTGTCTTTTCCCAAAGTTTTCTAGATGTCCCTCTTTGACTTTTGCAGGCAGCAAAGATGATTACAAATTGACCTGCTCCTGACCCACAGTTTGACATGAAAAGCACGAGTCACCCGCGTTTCTGAACCGCTCCAGGATGTAACAGAAAAATATCTTTTCCACTGCGGAGACGTTTAGAAAAATAACTTCACTCAAAAATCAACACTCTGTGTGATGAGAGACGAAGAGGTGGAGGAACTTTGCGGTATTGAAGTTTGGATGATATATTTTTAGACCTCAGTTTAATATAAAATGAAAAGTCATAAAAGGAACGATAAGATCAGCATCGATAGGGACAGGAAGAGAAATTCACACGAGAGGGAGGAACGTCTTGAAAGAAAATTAAATGTCTGGCACTGACTTATGACAAAATGCACAGAGGCTTGGCAGCTTTATTAAGAGTGATGCCATTTGAGGAGAGATTAAAAAGGGGCTGCAGTGAGAAAATGTTGCTTTATTTTAAGATGTATTAATACTCCAGTTATGATATGAGTGGATGTCTCTCTTTTCATTTCCTTGATTAAACATGTGAGAAATCTGTCCTTAGCCTGTTTGACACCAAGAATGAAAGACGAGTTATGCTAATGCTAACATCCACCCAGCAGAGAGTTTTATTATTCTGCTGCTGTGCTCTGCAGGATATCGACACAGCGGTGACTGAATTTAAAATTACAATGTCATTACAGCAGATTTCATCTGTCTTGAATGCTAATTTCTTTAAACAGTTATTGAATAAACCTCTCTTATCTCTTAAACGTAAACATCCATGTTTGTTTAAAGCTGGCGTTTGAGTTTTATTTGGTGATCAGGTCTGAACACAGTCTGCCCTGGAGAGTTTCCCTTCCTGTCTGAGTAAGACGTATCAATGAGCCCGTAGTTTCTCTTCTCACTTTGGTCTTCACCTCACAACCCAGAGGTAAAGGAACCGATGCAGGCAGTGACGTCACAGAGCAGGAATGACGTCAACACTGGAGGAGATTAATGGACCTTCGATTTGCAAACCGGGGAACATCTGAAGTTAGTTAATTTAAAATGCGCGTTTTTAGATGGGAAGAAATATCTATTGCTACATTTTCTGAATGACTTCTGACTCCTTTGGAATAAAAAATGCAATTCATCTTGTTAATTTAAGTTCTGCTTACATTAACAAACTAAGAATATCACAACTTTGATGTATTTTTTCTAAAGTAAAAGTAAAAACTGTCCAAGAAATTACTCAAGCAAGAGCAAGAAAATATCTAAATGGTAAATTAAGTATTGAATACCTGATTATAACTTCTGATTTAATATTTAAATATTTTAAAAATTGTAAAATAGTCTTTAAAATTCTTCTTTTTTAAAGCCTCATCCCACTTTTTATGATTCTTTTCATGCATCTACATAAGTCTGCAACCAACAATTATTTTAGTTGTAATGATTCTTCTGATTTAAAGAATGGTCAATACTGCAAATTTTTAACCTTTTTTATGCAATATTGGAAATTAAAAGATGTAAGTAAACAATTCAATTCCTTTTTTAAACTAGAAAATAACATTTTACTGCCTAAAATGCAACAACACACCATTCCTTTCAACTTAAACTTAGAGCAATTTATTACATTCTCTTTCAATTATTCTTCACCTTTTCTTAAGGTATTGCTTATAAAGTTGCCTGAATAATTTGGCAATATCTACATCTTTTAATCATAGAGGAACCTGATTCTTTTGATTCATGTCTCCGCTCATGCTCTTTCACTTCATTTTGGTTAAAATTACATTATTGTCACAAGCTCCTTGTTAGTAACATGCTTCCCAGAGCACATAATAGCAAATCACTTAAGACTAAGAGCTACGATCAGTGCAGGAAGGATATTGTGTTGCTCTGCGTTTCATTTCAAATCTGCTACAAATTTAGTGCCTGTGAAATTACTAGATTGTTAAAGGATTTACCTTTAAGTGAATCAGAAGTGAACTTATGCAACATCTCATCGGTTTCTGCAGCAGCAGAAATGCATGGATTTGCAATTATTATTTAGCATCTATGATTTAAACCGCAGGGGTCAAACTCAAGGGATTTGGGGTCCGTCACCGCTTTTTATGTGGCCCTCTGGGTTTCATATGCTAAATTACATCCATCTAACCAGTTTCTCGCGATTCCATGATTATGAAAATTCACACAAAATCAACAGATTTTATGCTAGTATGTCTTTGGGAGCTTATTACAAGTTTTTGACAAAAATTGTCAAAAACATTGGGATTAAGTGATGCTAACTCCCAACTGCAGGTGGCAGTATGTCTTATTTTTACTCCACTGCTGCCTCAGCCTCACTTAATGTCACATCATGGCTCATGATCGACATGCCAAGTAATAAAAAGTCACATTTAACATCGTAGATAAGCTAAAACTCTCAAAATTCTCTAAATTTGTAATTTTGATTGTAAAAAAAATTACGAAATTCCAGAGGGACTTTTATCAGTGGTAATAGATATTCCACATCAAATTGGGAGACAGTTACTTATTGATATTTTAATAGTTTATTAATGGGTTTTATCAATGCATTCTGGTGCAACCAGCCCTTTAACATTTTAAACTGATTTAAAAAGTTGTTTTAGATTCTAAAGAAACATTAGCAAAATCACAAATATCGCTTCCTTTGTTCAAAATCTAACAAAGAATAATTAATTCTTCATTCTTCTAATGATTCTCATTTATACCTAATAAAACAGGCCTAACTGCATCCAGATGGTCTGACATAACTTTCAGGCCAAGGAGTTAATCGCCACAGACTTTAAAAATTGGCTTTTGCACAAATAAACAGTTAACCGATAGTCATTATTACATGAATGAACATCCAGGTTTTCCTCGAGTGTATGACAACATCCTGGTCCTACGCCCAGCAGATAACTGACTGCAGATCTCTGTTCCAGACGTCTCTGGTGTTTCTGAGGTCAAACTGGATGTTCCCTGTAAGAAAGAGACAGGAAGTGAGGCAGGAAGTCCATAAAGAACACAAACATTCATGATGGGGGAAAGAGAACAATAGTGTTATGTGATATAATTCAGAAATACACGCAAGTGCTTGAATCTTTGACGCACATGTTGAGTTTTGGCCTCCATTGGTGGTCGTAAATTCCCAACATTTACAGTCACCGTAAAAGTGAAGCATGCTCTATTTAAACATAAAGGTTTGCAGTTTTGTTCACATTTCTTGGCAAAGATCCTTCAGTTCACTGAGGTTTGCAGATTATTGTGTATAAAATGCTCTTTTATTGCGTTTTTTCTGCAGTGTTTGATGTCCAGGTTGTATAATGGCAAAACAGATCAAATCATCCACCAGTTGGAACTGACGAGTTTTTCAATAAATGTATTTCAAACATAATCACAATTCAAATAATATAACATTTTTATAACTATTTGTTCAGAAAGGAGGTAGGCAGAAGTAAAAACCTATTTAATCTCACCCACTTTTTACAATCTTTAGTTAAAGAAGAAAAAATGAAAAAAATTACATAAATAAAATTTAAAAAAATAAGAAAATAAATATTTGCGGATTTTTTTTTTTTTTTTTTTGTGGAAGAAAATACAACTTCAGAAGCTGAAATAACTTCACAGCATTTCTACTTGATGTGCTATTGGCTGCTTTTCAAATCAGCCAATCCAGAAGCACCATTCACTTTCCTTTGTTCTGATTGGCTGCACCCGTCCAGGGCGGAGAAAAATACTGTTAGCTTCAGCAGTACTGCTAAAATGTGTGTTTTAATCCATATTTGGTGTATTTTGTGTTTGAATTATTACAATAAGCAGTTATAAGGGATTTTAGTTGGAGTGTCAAGTATTGGCGATTTTCTCCACATTGTTGTTGTTGTTTTAATTATTTTTAAGCAGTTATGAGTCACAGTGGCAAAACCTGAAGCTGTTGCTGTGCAAGTTACTCAGCAAGTTGTTGCTAGGTAAGTAAAGAGTGGGTGAATTGCTAGGCAACCAAAAATGAGTGACTGAGCTGCCTACATCTCCCAGAATGCTGTGCAGTTCTGGTTAGGAGTTTGGTGAATTGAATATTTTGTCAGATATCGTATTATCTATTGATATTGATGTGTATTGTTATCGATTTATTGTCCAGCCACAGCACAAAGGAACAAAAAATGACCCAATTGCTGGTTTTGTTGATCATGAGGATTGGTAGGAGGGAAAATAGCTCTCCAGTTCTTGTTTTCCACTCCTGCTCCCTATAAGTGTCGTGCAGCTCTGCAGAGAGCTGCTCTTAACTGCACTTGGAGGCTGAAGTTGTTTCCTGGGAGCCCACAGCCAATTATTTCTCTCAGACAAATCAATTTTAAAGTACAAAGAGTGCTCCAATCTGCACATAATTAAATGCAGCAATTAACTCCCAGCCTATCTATTTACACTCCTCTTCATGAGCATGAATTTCATACACCGGTACCCAAGAGAACTGGACCGAGAGCGAATAAGGTAATAAAGATTAATCACAGCTGGAAGAAGCAAAGATGCACTCAGGCTCCCACAGAAATAACGCGGACTGACTCAGCTGGGATCACATTCAAATTTCCGTGGCAGAGCTTTTGGCCCCGCAGGCCGCCTCAGCACCAGGTGCCGCTCTGTGGCCTGCAGGCTGAATCACTGGGCCTCGGAGGACGTAACCTGTCAACACTCGCACATCCATCTCAAAGATTAACAGGCGGCTGACTCACCTGCTGTTCTTGTAGAGTGGGCTTCGTGTCTGCGTGTGAATTAAGAAAGCAAGAAAAGTGACAATGGATGAGTCGAAGGAAGTGATTATACCAAGTGTTTTTATTAAATTTCAGAGTTTCCACCAGAGGTCTCATCTTCTGAGACCTCTGGTGAATGAATGAATTTTTAATGTGTGTTTGGACAATAAGCTATCATATGACAGGCACATAACCATCTAAACTAATTGGAGTCTTTATCATTGTGTTGAAAGGAGAGCTACTGTGTCTTTAAATGATTTATGGCTCAAACCCATAGACCTTTGTGGAGTAATTTGACCATTGTTTGTTTCAGCCAGTGATCACAAAAACAACATTGTAAACAATAACATTCAGCAGTTAATAGTAGGTTGTTATATTGCTGTATGACCAAAGTCTGTTAATCTACTTAGTATTTCAGCAAGTTTTCTTCATCAAATAAGGTTAATTGTGTTTGTTCATGAGACGATAATGGGCTTATTTTTACTCCAAATGTGATTTACTAATTTATACTGAACTGCAGTTTCCAAGCCAACAATTTTCAAAGTGTTTTTCTTTCTCTGAGACAAGAACATAATCCTCATTAGTGAAAAGATTCATTACTTTGACCGATTTGGTGTGTAGTTCAAGTACAGTCCCTGAATATATTTTTGAAAAATAAAAAGTGCATTAGAAAAACTTAGTTTAGTTTAAATGTTCTTTATTTTAAGAGCCTTCATAATGACCTTAATGTGGAGAAATGAGTCATGCTTTTTAAATTATAATCATTTTAAAATGAGTGAATATTAACTTACAAACCCAGATATATTTGTATATTTATTGATTGATTTCAATTAATCTTTTTTGTCCCATGATCTCTTTTTCTTTTTTGCTCACAAAGTGTGTATTTATACTTCCTAAAACAAAGTACTGTTTGTTAAAATGCATCTTTAAACCTGTTATAACCAGAAATAGGCAAATTTAGCTGAAAAATTACAAAATATTTCATGCTGCATTCTTCATGTATTCTTATTTATTTTTAAAAAAAAATTACTTTCTCTCTCCTTTATTATTTTTTTCTTTTTACATTTTTAAGCTATTTTGTTTAATTTCTTATTTTGTTTGCATTTTGTGTCAATCATACCTTTCTGGGCGGGGTAAACTACATCTAATGCCTTAAAAATATTTCCCCCCAGCTTGTTTTTATCTAAATTTCATGGATCTGTTCGGACATTTTAATATTTTCTTCATGTGAAATCAATAAACATGGGGTGTACTCGATATGCCCCGCAGCCCCTCCCTCCAGTCTGCAGGGGTGGGCGGGGCCTGAACACGCACTGTGTCTCTCCGGCTTCGCGGGGCTGAGGCGGATTACCGCGGCGGGCAGCTCACAGAGGAGGGACCGCATCTCCTCCGCCGTTGGTCGCTTCCCGACAGCAGCAGGCGCGCGGCGGCCGTTGCCGTGATGGCATCTGTTGCTCCGAACATGTCAACGGTCACGTTTGAAACCGCGGACGGCGAAACGGGGGATCCGGTCCGAGATTTGTGATTGTTATGCCAGGAGCCGCTTGAGCCGCTGCGGTGAAAAGTTTAGGAGAAGTGGGGATACGGCGACTCTAACGGCTGGGAAATGGTAAATATGGCTTTCTCTGCTGAAGTTGTCAAGCGTAAGCTAACCAACGTTTACTCCCTGATATTATTCCAGATACCTTGGTGTATTGGTAAAAAGCCAGTTTCTACATCCAGCTCAGGTCCTGACATGTTTTATTCCAAAGAGACTGTCTTCATTTACATAAAATGTATTCTGGTTTTTTTCTTCCTGTGGATAGTACACATCAGCCAATTACCAATACCAATATATTGGTGTTTTGCACCTATTTTTATGCATTGTTTTATCTCTAAACCAAAGTTAATTTGTTTTTAGATCATCTTAACAGCTGAAGCTGATATGTAATATAAGTACTTTAATTAATAATAATTAATTAATTTAATAATTACTCATTAATTCAACATTTGTTAAAAAGTTATTGTAGATGATGATGGATGTGGGCAGGAATGTTCTCCTATAGAAGATTGTATTACAGTGAATTTGAAGGAGCCTCTGACTGAGGACGTTCTGTTTTTCTATGACAAAAGTCCTGCACATCTGAATCTAATGACTGAAATACCTGCTAATGTCCTCGTTTTGTGAATCTGGTGTGTAGATGCAGAGACATAAAGTTGGACATCTTCTCTTGTCACTTGTAGTCTGTGCGTTTTGTCCATCAGTCCATTAATGCACCTCTCTTTTTCTCCACTCATTCATTCATCAGTTTGTTCCATCAGTCCATTTATTTGCCCTGAAATCCATTCATGTGTCTATTCTTTCACTCTATTTACCCCTCAGTCCAGCTGTTTATTCATTAACCCATTTATTTGTCTGTTTGCCCAACAATCCAATAGTTTGGCCTTTAATTTGCCTATCCATCCGTCCATCTGTCCACCAATATAACTGTTCCTGCTTTGCTCTGTTTGAGTCTTCACACCTGTTTGTCCATCAAACCATCCATTGTTCTGTTCGTCCATCATCGATCTATAAATCGCGTCTGCTTTTCCGTGCCCCTTTCTGGCTTTCTGCCATAAACATACGTTTGTATCTCTAGTGTGTAAGGAGACAACACACCAGTGTTATCTATTTTAAGGTTTGGCCTCAACAGTTGGTTATTTGAGTAACAGTCTGTATGCAGACGATTAAGTCATTTCTTTATTGTATACCATAAAATCCTGAGATATTGATTGGGTGTTTAAGTGGTACCAGGGGAGTGGGCCGTTCTCCCAAGCCGTGCTCCTTGTTGGACGGCAGCCAGCAGTCAGTCAAACAGAGGCTTCCTGTTAGGCATCTCCTGCTTGTCTCTGTGTTGCAGCTCCTCAACGTTGAGTAAAATGACAGATAGATTCCTCTCTGTCCCGGTTTTGGAATCAGAAATATCAAGCTGACTTTTGAAGGAGAAGTGGGTTTTAATGGCGTTGAAGTGCTATGTTTTTATGCTGCCTTGAAATTCACAGCCACTGAGTGTGGAGCAATTTAAAAGCCCCAGATAAATGTTTCTGGGGGCATTTGGTTTGAGAATTATAGTGAAAAGTGCTGCAATGTGAGAGACATCGGCAGGGAGTGTTTTTGCAGGTATCCTTTTTATGAGCCATTCAGTGGCTGCTGGTAGTCCTTCCCTCTCTTGTTAGCCAACGCTCAGGGGATGCTCGTGGTTGGCCACGCATCTCTCCATTGTTTGCACCTGGAAGCAGTTGGTTGCTGAGCAGCTCTGATGTGAAATGAAGCTTTTCTCAAAGGCACCACAGGAGTGGATTTTATTTTTGCAAGTCAGCACCTGGTAGTTTGGTTAAGACAGGATAAAACCCACCATGACCCACCAAAATTAAAATGTCACTTTTTCAAACAGTCATTCATTCTTTGTACTTCATTTATCCAGTGGTTCAGACTTCAACACATAAAGTGCTCTGAAAAAGTATTTGTTTTACACCAGCCCTGTTTAGTCTGCTTTGATTGAACTGTAGTTCGTTTGTCTTGTAAGTCTGGTTTGTTTGGGGAGATGTCAGTCTGCAATCGAACTCTGATGGGGATCAAAACAGTGAGCTCTGGTCCACCTAAAAACCCACATCTCGGTTTGTTTAACCGTATAATACCTAAGTTTCAAATCTCCGCCTGGATATTTTTGCTTATTTTAATTGTATGCAGTTCTTTAAATGTCCTGTGAGTAAATGTATTTGCCCATTTCTCCATAAGAACTGGAACCTTCAATATCTAACAAATTGTTTTCAAAATTTACCGTCTATTAAAAGAGTGTTTCATCATATTAATTTCATTTCCTGCTACGGTTAGGGTTAGGGTTAAGTGAAATTACCGTAATAACCTGATATTGGCTGGAAAGTGCAACGTCTCCCCTTTCAGAAACTGTTAGAATTTTTCAGATAGTGCAAAGTGTGGCGGAATTACGGTACTGCAGATTTGGCTGGATGGTCGGCGACACGTTCAGTCTGGAAAGGTTAAAATGAACTCTGGTGCTGGTTTGATTGCACATGTGAATGGCAAGTGGACTGGCTCCCAAAGCAGGAAGTAGAATGTTCTGGGTAAATACAACCAAAGCAAACGCAGAGGGAGAAATGCCTCAAGGTCTTTTGCCAAAGACGAGAAATCCTACAACCTCTAAAATCTGATGCTACTTCATTTATGTTTACATTTCATGAAGGAGGAAGTTTGCGCTCATGTCTTCTTCAGACATTTTTGTGTTGTTTTCCTCAGCGGTCCTTGGTGCTGCGCCACCACAGGAGAAAGAGGGAACAAGTTTTCCAAATAGTTTGGATCGTTTTTCAGTTTGTGTTGAGCGATCAAGTCAGACAAGCTGAAAATATAACAAATGTTGCAATTTTGCAACGTTTTTCCTGCACCGTAAATCTTGGAAGTATTAGATTTTGATGAAAGTGAAATTTCTTGTAATTTCTGATTGTTTTTATCTTACAATAATCTGCACCAGCACCAAAGCAACTTTTTTGTGCTCTGTCATTCTGTTATCTGCTGATAATCTGGTTTTCTCTTGCAGCCTGAATGAACCAGCTGCTTGTCAAAGAACAGGCAGTTTCTCTTTAAATATCTTCCTTGATCTTTGTGCTGCACCTCATCTATACTGTCTGGAAAAAGATCAGATTCTTGAGTTTCGACCCACCGCTTGATACCAAGGAAGCTGAAAACCATCTGATTCCGGTCACCAGTGAATTTCTCGTATCTGTTTTCTCTGATGAGCTCTTTAGGGACACACTTCCTTCACTTTCACTGTGAAAAAGGACCTGATACCAGCGAGGAAAAGGATTTGTTCAGAACTAGTGTTGACTTGGTTTATTCAGACATCAATACAGTTAGTTTCTAAAAGGTCAGCGCGTGCAGGTATGTGTGTCTGAGTGTGTGTATAATTCATGCGCCGGGTAGGCTCACTTTCAGACGCTTTCAAAGACTTTATTCTCTTTGAGGAGGGAGGAAAGAGGATGAGGGTGTGTTTCCGACTCCCAGCTCCTGACGCTGCTCCCTCTGGGAAACAGCGCGTTTGTCGGGCTTCTTAAAGGGAAGCTTGTCTTCTCCGATGCTTTAACTTCACTGTCCTGG
Organism: Poeciliopsis retropinna; assembly: GCA_010277075.1. Taxonomy (NCBI): domain Eukaryota; kingdom Metazoa; phylum Chordata; class Actinopteri; order Cyprinodontiformes; family Poeciliidae; genus Poeciliopsis; species Poeciliopsis retropinna. The sequence goes on from VMRM01000025.1 coordinate 4,424,565, forward strand.
CAGAAAACCAACGGGAATTTATTCAACATGACCAAAATTAGCTGCAGTCTACAAACAGGCACATCGAGTTTCTTTACACATTTAGTTCATTTGGGTTGAAAATAATAATAATTTGCCATCAGTTCTAAATCCGTCTCTGTGTGCAGCAAAACTAAAGCAAATTAAATTCTCTCTCTACAGTTTATAACATTATTATTTCTATTCAGTGAGCATCAATTTCAATTTCACTTAAATTCATTGAATTCTAATAGAAATATAATGTAAGGGCAATGTTTTGGAAATAACTTTTGAGTACACTTTCAGTCGGTTCTTATTATGTCAAAAATTTCAATAAACAGATGAACAACAACTTGAATTGTTCATTTGGTATAAATTGATTTTTCTGAACTACTTTCAATAGAAAAATCAGTTGGTTTAGATTAAAACCTGTTAGAAATATATCATAGTTCAAACCAGTATTCTGAAATTATTGTACTGGGAAATTAGGAGTTGCTGATATTTGAAATTTAGACCAGTATTGCAAGCCAAGTATTTATTTTTTGCAACAAAAAAAAAGTATGCTGTTCTACAATTTTCAAATAATGTAAAAGTCAGATAAAATACCAAAGTGTTTTCTCTGGCTGGATAGAGTCCCAGATTGATGCTCCACCTATTGCTGCACCCTGCCGGTCAGCTGGGTGTAAAAAGGCTCCCATTATTTGCAGGAAAGACAAGAAAATTGTTTCAGGCAGAGTCATTCTACTATGTTACTGCATTTTATTTTGTTATTTAAAAAGGGCTTAAATAGTAGATGGAAACTCTTTTATCCAATTAACCAATTAATCACCAGAACGGTCAGTTGCAGGAGTTTATTCAAAGCACCAAGCTGGATCAGAGCTTCCCATCTTCCTTTCTCGATAACAGAAAGCAGCTTTTGTATCAGGTTTGGTTTTAAAGCTGGCTTAGAGAACGAGACTTCGTCTGCTTCTCGGTCCTCCTCCATGAGCTGGGCTCCGGCCTTTGTTTAAGCCATTCAGACTGAACAAAGAGGGAGGAGTGAATGTTGCTGAATGGGCTCTGACGGATGGTCTTCGCCTTCGACTCACTTTGTTTGCGATTACGGCGAGGTGCGAGGCCAGATCCACCGAGCCGCCTCTGTCGTCAGGGCAACCGGAGGAATGTGATTCCCTCTGTCTGATGTAGGAGGAAGTGACACGAGGTGAGGGATGAGGAGGAAGCTGCAGGAGAAACGATCAGTAAAATATGAATAATCTAGATGTTTTAAACGTAAACATCCAGTTCATCCTCCTCTCCAGGCTGTTTGGATTACAGATGGAGTGGGCTGAGCTGACAGTGAACAGACGGCAGTGATCTGTGTGAACACAGAGTGGATTAACGAACACACTGATACTGAACCCATTAAAGAGATCCAGTGTTGGGCTAACACTCGTGCAGCTTTTTAGCCCTGAGTCACATGATAAGAAGCTGATTCACAGCTGGTTTTTACTGCTGAAACCCGCTGCCGTATAATCCAACTTTCCAACAGACTCATTCATAAATATCTTCTGCTTGTTTATATGTTCAGCATTGCAACTTTTACATCTTAAGAGACATTTTTACTGTCAGTCCAGCTGAATAAAAGTTGTCTAGAGCTGCTAATGTTACATGACTTTTAGAAAGGACAACTTATATTTCTTGGTAAATATCTACTGTAGGAAATTGGATAAATGTTTTTGAAAGAAACACCACTTTATTTCAGTTTTTGGGTTATGAGCTAAACAAAGACATAAACCTTAAAATGGGAACCAGAGATTTGTGGAAAAAGATGCAAAGAAAACTCATTGTTTCCAACCTAAACATCAAATGATTCTTTCTCATTTTTAGTCAAATTTATTAAGAACCATTGAGGAAGGTCCAAACACTGGTTTAGAAGTACAAGATTAGGTAATCCATCCAGTAGCCACTGGTCCCGATTTTATAATTTAGTTTTTTGTTATGAATTGATGGTCAGATGAATAGAAACTTGCCTCCCTGTTTGCTCCCAGCCACAGGAGGATTAAGATTCAGATATATTCTGCTGGACAGTATTTACTGTTTGAGACTGAAGCTAGATATATCTGTAAAATCATGCTTGAAACTATATAAACATAATAAATATCCTACATTGAAGGTCAGCAAATGTTAGTTGGTCTAATCATTGTTTCTGGCTTTTTTGTGGATTCATTTATAAATCCATGATTAATTTTTCTATCTAAACAGTAAAATGGCTAAAATGTATTAGATATTGACAGGAAAGTGTGTAATCCTAATAAAATGACCAATACTTAAGTTCTGTGTGGATATTTTATTGAATAAATAGTTTTTAACGCCGTTACATGCACTGATTCTTTTATCTTTGATACAGGATTTTTCCGTATCTAATAATCACAGAGGACGGTTTTAACTGGAGGATGTATTTATGCAACACCTGGTTATAAAACCGAGATATTCCAGCGCGGTCTGACTGAAGAGTCCCGCCCCGTTAACACCTGGAGAGTTCAGTTATATAAAACTTTAAAATGCTCCCACGCAGTCTGAATGAAGCCGCTGGGCTATACTTACACTCATGTCAACATTTCAGCGACCTCAACTCTGGAGGAGCGTATGCTGCTACACCGCCGTGTGTGTGTGTGGGTGTGTGTGTGTGTGTTGTGAATCATGGAGAGCTCAAACATTTGTTTTCTAAAAACAGAAAGGACTGTGCACTATGTGCTTCCTCTTGGTGTAATTATTTATATATAGTTGATATCTGAGGATCAGGAATTGTGGTTTATTGTTCTCATAAATATGAAGGATGAAGTTTTCTGCTGCTAGTTGAGGAGATATTGTTAAATATTGACAATAAAATCAGAATTCAAACTATATACATTGCTGTTTTTGAATTATGGATGTTTTTTTGTGACAGAAATAGTGAAATTGGAGTCTGAATGTCTGTTACCGTGCCGACATGCGATTCAGATTTTAAAAGTGGAAAGTGACGTCAGCATGTCTGACCTACTAACATTTCTCCTTTCAGGAAAACAAAGCAGGGGCGATCAGTCGCCCTGATGGAAAGCAGTAACTTGATGCTGCCCAGAAGTTTTGGCACAACCTTATAACCTCGATTTGTTTCCTGTGCCTGTATTCCACTTCACCATAGCTGCTTAAAATGTTCAAGTGAAGCTCAGATGTTGCTCTCCCGTATCGCCTGAAGCAAACCTGAAGCTGCTTTTAACGTGGAGCTGCTGCACTGAACCGAACATAAAAAAATTTACTGTCCGTCTGAATCAGAGGCAAATGATCAGAGCTACCTGAGCTTTCCTTCTGCATTATGATTTAATGGTTCATTTTGAAATATGTAAAAATGATGCATATTTTTTATTGAAGGTGAATTAATTCATATTTAGTAGGATATTATGTCTCAAGCATAATAGTTTCTGATATTTCAGTGACTGAGATACTAAAGAAAGGGGACACAATATCATTATTATTTTCAGGTTTCATACCACATTTGCATGTTTTTAATGTTTTATGTCAATATTACATTAAATTACTTTTAGTTTTAATATTGCCAAATGTTGCAGTGCTGTCACAAACCTGAAAGTTGCTGAATTTGTTCCTTGGTTTTTGCCTTCTGGCTTTTTTCGTACTGGAGTTGACATTTTAAACGATCTTTATCTTACAATAGAAATGAATAAAACAGAGCCACTCAGCTGTAGTGAGTTAGTTCTGCTCTCTCTCACTTTCTAGCAGCCTGAAAGCATCTTTGGACTAATTCGTATTCCTCTGATTTCATTTATAAACACAAATATATGCTGTTGTGCTTTTTTTTTTTCTTTTTGCAATATAAGAACTGCAAAACAAAATAGTCAGAAAGTGGAATCGCCCATTTAAAATATGTCCAAAGCAACTTTGGAAGTTAAGTGCAAACATTTAGTAAAATTCTTTGACCCTGATGTCAGACACATGTGTCAGCTGCTGTGCTGCCGTGAGAGAGAGAAGAAATGAGACATGAATGTTGAAGCTGTTTTGTACTCACTGCTGTCAGGAGTTTTCCTCAGCAGACATGGGAGTCGTTGCCAGGACTGCACCGTTTTAAACACACATTAGATTTACTTTTTCAGATGAGTTTTGAGTAGTTTTTTTCCAGAGACAGACACAGGAATTGGTCTTTTTTTTTCTTTGAATGACCTTGATTAGTAGATCAGTTACTAAAGTATTTGGATTGTCTTTCCCCAGTTCACTAAATGCTTGCAAACCGCTTTTACTTTTGATCCACATTTTGTTGAGTTGAACAAAAACTCTTGTATTTATGTTTATCAATCTGTCAAAATCTAAATTTGTTGCACTTAAAAGAAAATAATGAATAATGATTGGCCTGAAAAAGCCTGATAAATGTTAAAAATTAGAGCACAGAAAACTTGCTAAGCGCTGTGCTCAGGGCGCTCTGCAGTCATTCGTCCAGCAGCCTGTTGTGTTTTTGTGTTAAAATGTTTTAACATTTAAAGTTGACAGGAAATTTGAAAATATCACTTGATAATCATGTGTTATTTAAAGATTGTAAGATCAACACCTGAACAACATCTATAAAGTCTTGAAAATGTAAATATTTTAAAAAGACTTAAATAAATCTTTAAGTGCTTGTGCTTCACCTGGTGGGAGCACAAGTGAAGTCTGGAGGCCCGCCAGGCTTATGATACACTGAAGGAAACCCTGTTAGAGTTTGTGTTTGGTAGTTTGTTGATGTTGCTGGATGATGTCAGTAGGAGATTTGCTCTCAGATTATTTGTTTTTGTAGCTCAGCTGATTGATTCAAATGATCTTTATGAGAAGAAAAGGCTAAGGACTGATCTGTAACCTGTCTGCCGTGATTAATTTTTAAAACTGGACACATTTTGCTATTTAAAGGCCACAGTCTGAACTCCAACGTAGCTGATTGACTGAAAGCTCTGATCTGATTCTGACTGTCCACTTGTGGAGTTCAAACATTGACCTTTTGTTTTTTTATCTCACATTTTCTCTGCCAGTTTTGATCTGCTTCACCTCCTCCTTGCTGTCCTTTGAATCCCTCTGGCTCCTCCTGTCGCTTTCCTCAGACATCTGTCCTCGTATCTCTGGCTGCTGTCTGAGAAGAAGAAAGCAGCGGTGGATAATCTTTTTTCCCTGGAAAGAGGAGCTTTAAATCTCAGATTACGAATGAAGCGGAGAGCAAGAGCGGAGGATTACTACTTCTCCGTTGTATCGAGTCCCAAACTGCGTGTTATCATGTAATACAATCAACCGCATGGCTCCCACGCTGCGGTAAACTCGCATGTCGTTATTCATACTTTTAGTGTGTGTGTTGTGGCAGTGTGTGTTTCTACCACATCATTAGACCATGCTGCAGACCCGTGATAGTAAACGAGCTGCCAGCAGTTCATTGATCTTTAGCTCAATATCCATCCACAGCTCTGTGTTTCTCTCTGTGGAGGTGTGATTTATGCTTCCACTGGGTTATCTCCCTGTGTTGTTAGTCGACCACTGTAGTGGACTAATTGCATTTACTGCGCATACGAACTTTGACCTCTGCTGTCGTGGTTGGAATCTGCCCCAGAGGGTTTTGTTTACTTAAAAGCAAACTAATGTTGAAGTAGTTTAACACTCATCAGCCTAAAATTCTTCAAATTGTGAAATAAATCATTTACATTTGAAGATAAACTGAGCTGTCATAGCTTCCGGCAGGAATTATGAATGCCTTTTAATTTAATAAGCACAGCAGCAGGAGACCAGAGAGGAGGTTCACTGATACTAGTATCAGTTCAGATTTGCTTTTATTGAAATAATCAGATATCTAGTAAAGAAGTAACAGTTTGCTAGAAAAAACTCCAGATTTCTGGAAAAATGAAAAAGTTACTGTATTCATCTTTTTCCCCTCATTTACTAAGGCAGAAATGTGACAGAAAATGAGACAACGTTGTTTTTAACAAGCACACACAAAAATGAACCTCTGTGGACATTTACCTCCTGTCTTCAGTCACCGAGCAGCTGAAATATCTCCATTGATTGTATATTACAAGTAGCTAATATAAAGTCTGCTTCACTTTGTATAAACTTCCTAACCCAACTATTAGCTGCGTTGTGTATCCCCCCTATTTTAAATGATTTCTTTTTTCTAATTATTATATAAAATAACTTTTTTTTAGCTTTATATTATGTTATAATGTTATTCCTTCATCTTTGCTTTGATTCTTTCATGCATGTTTGATAAATTTGATAAACCGCCTGGGATTTGGCTCAAAGGCCCAGAAGAAAAACTGCCTTTGAAACGCAGTTTTTCTTCTGAGCTGCAGTTTCCAATCTTCATCCTCACAGAGCACCACTACCCCACAACTTCCCCCACTCTGCTCCTTCAGACTAGTCAGCAGCAATTAGCAAGCACCTGGTGGAACTACGCGTTTGCAGAGCTCGTTATAGGAGCCACTTCTCAGTGCAACGCTGGCAGAAACGTTTTAAAGTGTTAAGAGACGAGCCATGCTATGATAAAAAGAGTTCCTGAAAGAGTTTTTAAAGCAACAGCGGCCCAATTTAAAGGCGTTAAACTCAAATATCTTTTAAGTCATATTTTATATATATATTTTATATATACAACTGAAGTTAACATAGTTAGTTGTATGTGCCTGGAAACCAAATTACTGCCCATTTAATCTGAAAACCCATCCAGTCCATGGCTAAAATGGAGCTGGAGAAATGTATCTCTGTTTAGTTTTCAGAGATGAACGCTGCCTACTTTTATTCTTCAGTTTAAACCTGGAAACAGGATGTTCTGCAAAATGCAAGAAAGAGGCGATTTTGACACAAATTTAGCAGAAATCTAAAGCAAATTGTGTAGCAAGCCTGTGTAAGAATAAGACGACCACAGAAAATGGATGACAGTGATTCTTAGAATTTCTAATTTCATGGAAAAAGTAGAAGCTGGACACATGAAGAGTTTTATTTGGATCATGATGCAGGCGGATAATGGCTGCTGATGCGTTCAGTACCTGGACGTCTGTTGTTTTCTTGTTGTGCTACAGATTTCTGCGTCATCCAGTGAGTCTGCAGCGACCATTTTCCCCTAGCAACGCTTTTAGCCGTCACAGTTTAAATTTGCTCTGAGTGTCGGAGGGAAATGGGTGAGCAGAGGATGAGAGCAGCGAGTCTCAGTTGGCCTCTGACCCTCCACCCTTCATCCCTCCATCCATCTGTGGTTTGTTAACGAGGCTCTGCTGGCTTTACAGAGGCCATGGCACTCCGACTCTGACTGTGTGAACATGTTGGAAAAAGCTTCTAGATTGTACTTCTTTTAAAATAAAATCTCTGCCACGGTGAAAGCAGAGTGAAGAGTGACACCCTTCATTGTTCTGTTGTAATCCCGATGACAGAAAGCGTGTCGTTCTGTACACGCGTGTAATAAAGGAGAACCTCCAGACGTTGCAGGGTCGGACTGGAAACAAATCAGCAACACCGTAATGTAAAGCAGATGCAGGCAGTGAATGCTGTACCTGTTGGAGTGAAGAGCCTGGTAGTTTTCCTATAAATGTTGGAAACCTCCGGAGATATTTCGAGATCTCAGCTGTTGTCGTTTCTGTTGTCAGTGGCAGCCAGTTCTCTTCCTCTCATCCTCTCTCTGAAGTTAATGCCCCTTGGAACGAACTAATTACTGCAGCTAAAGTTACATTTCTGCCTCCCAACTACACTTCCATTGCTTTATCTGGAAACATCTCGCAGCAAATGCAGTCTGCTTAACTTCTTTTTGTTTTTGCGATTTTTTTTATTGACCAATTTCTGGTTTCTGATTGTTACTTGCTAGCGGTTATTTTTCAGGATCAATCAAAAGCAGATGGTTCGACTCACTTCTGTCACTATGAAGAACATATTTGAATCTTTTTTTAGTTGCTTTATATTGTATATATTTTTTAAATTCATGAATCAGTTTTACTGGTGTGTATTTAAAAACAAATTTTCCCTAAATTTTTGTACTGATTTTTGTTCTACTTTTGCTTCGTTTTTAGGTTTTCTTCTTTTGACTTTTTCCACAATTGGTAGAAGAAATAAACAAAATAAAACTTTTATATACATATATAAAGACTTATATAATCTACAGTCATTTCTTTGCAAGTTTTGAGTTTATAAATCTATTTAATCTAATGCATAACGATTCAATTAAATATTAAAAAGTGAATATTCAGTACATGAAAACAGTTCAGCTCGATCCGTCTTTAGGATCCATGTTGGAACAGCAGAACAGGAACGTGTCCCGCTCTGCCCGCTGTCAGTTTGGCCTGTCTGTTTGGAGGCACGTCTGCAGAGTCACCAGTTCAGACCTGAAGTGAATATTCACGCTGTTTACCTCTCGGTTGCCCCGCCCTGAACTGGCCCCAGGCAGGTGTAAGTGTGCATGCAGGCTGTGACTGTAGGAAGGGCAAAGGTGAAGTTAAGACTGTGCTTATTTGTCAGTGTTTCTGAAGACATTAAATTGAAACATATTCATTAAAATGTCAAAACAAGATGGAACAATTAAGTAAAAATTAAAGATGTTATTTATTAAGAAGAGAAATTGACATAAATACCCAAATCAGATGCAATATTTAAATGTTATGAATTGAGACTGATCAGGTTTTTGCCTTGTTGAGCCGACTATGTTTAAGGTGTTTTTTTAGAGCTTTATTGAAGAAATGTGAAACAATATTTTCTTGTAAGAATATCATTTTCTGACAGAGAGAAATTGTTTCTATCATCATTTTAGGAGATTAATTACCTGTGCAGTAGGTAAACACTCTGACTCTCCCCCCATTAAAATCCCTGAAATGTGGCAGTAAGGGTTCAACTCGCTCTCGTTTGCGATCTGTTGCCAGCCTGTCTGTGGTTTTCCATCTGCTCCATGGCTGTTTTTTTCTCAGTCGTTATTCTCTGGATAATTTTCCCCCACAGGGAGCTGCGTCTTTCTGCAGCTCCCCCTCTGCCCCACAGGGTTTCCCCTGCAGGGTAATGAAGTCAGAGCAGATCCCCTCTTACCCATTTCATCTTAAAGCAAACTAGATTTTCATTTCATGCTGATTTTTCCTTTCACCAGCGACTCTCATCTGATTTATTTGTAGCCTGACTGCAGGTGCGCTCCTTCCTGTAACCTCCACCTTCTCCTGCGGCAGAGTGATGCATGAGGCTTCATGTGTGAGCGCTCTCTGCAGCCCCCAGGAAGCGCAGTCATAAATACAGAGGATCTGTTGTTTTCTCTTGGCTCCTGGAACAGAGCTGCCTCGGCGAATTTAACCTGCGAAAACCCGAGTATCCAAATGATATCTGAGAACATCTCCATACTCGTCCAACGAGACGCAGGGTTTATGTTGTGTTTGGTGAAAAAGGAAGAGTGTGGGAGGAGGTCAGCATGATGAACAAGGCAGGAGGGAGTCCTAACACTAAAGAGAGCTGATTTTTCCTCTTCAGTAAATGTTTTTTCATTTGTCTGTTTTATTTTTATCTTCTCAACAGTCTTAATGTTGTGATTGGGCCAAGTTGTTTGGGATAGCCACTTTTCATTTTATGACAGCGATTCTAAAGTATCTATAGAAATAATGTTTCTTAGAGTGTTGCCACCTAAACTTGTTTTAGCGTTACATAGTTAAGTTACCGTCAGCCTGGTGACAGGAGCAACTGTCATATGATAACACAATACATGAGAATATATGCTGTCAGATTAAATGTACTTTTTGAAAATAGCCTTTGTACTAAACATACTTTTTATTAAATGTTTTATTTATTGGTCAGGCTTAATGTTCTAATCTTAAATGTCATGTTTTCATTAGCTGCAACCAAAATTAATGCTTAAAAATATTTGTGTAATTAATCTTTGGAACGTGTTTCTCTTTGTTAATAACTCTACGTTCCTTTACTTGCTTGTATCGTATCACCTTTAATTGCTATAAGCCACGATTAACTTTCCTGTTTGAGTTTTGAGGCTTTTATTTTGAAGGGTCTAATTGCTGTTTAACCGATAGCTCAAAGTTGTGATTGAGTTTATAAAAATGTATTTTGTTATTAGCAGTAGTGAAGGGACAAGGTACATTTACATGTCTTGAAAGATTTGTTGGACTAAAACTGTTTAAAGTTGTAAATGTTAACGGTTGTAAGAGTGTAGATTTCAGCTTGAACACAGTTTTTTCTGTGGACACATTCCCAGCTCTTATGATGAAATTAACAGTTTATTGCCATTAAAACCTAAAAGTTCATCAGTAAAGCGTCATCAGTAATATTCCAATTGTCTGTTTATAGCACATACGCAAAGCAGTATTAAATGAGTACCTAATCTTCCTGTTGATGTGTAAACTAAGTTTGTTTTGTTTGTGTTTTTTCTCTCTGTTTGAGTACCGTTGTCATGGTTACGTTAAGTACTGGTCTCCTGCTCCGTCCGAGGCGGTTAATGCTCCACATGACTCCACTCTGTTGTTAATGTGACAGATTCCTGCGATTGTCTTCACTAACCCACTTATAAACACCTCGCCCTCTAAATCTCCTGATCGGGATTCGCCCAATCCCATTACTTCCTCCCCAGCGCTCCAACACACCAGTTCAGCCCTGCCAGTGTTAATCTGGCTCACCGGTTCAGACGGAGCGCGGCCCCACGCAGGGTTCGGGCCCACTAATGGATGACTAATGTGGTGTAATCTGTCACACTCACTGCTCTAAGCACTCATTTGTCCCAGAATCAAGAGCACCTAATTAATTGTTTTGCCTCTCGGATGTCTCTACCAATACCATTTGACAGCTGACGGTACATTTTACTGTGTTTTTAGGCATTTATGTACACATTTATTACTCTGTAAATAAATATTAAATAATATTAAATAATAAATATTTTTGTTGGCTTTCTTCCACTGGACCCTGAACGTTTTCTCCAACGTCCCATCAGCTCATTAATATTCATTGCTGCGGTGAAGTTTCTACTCTCAAGCCTCCCGTGGCGCCGCTGTTGACACTCGCTAAATAACATTGATGTTTGGTGCTTATCTGAAGAAAAAGTGGCTCTAAATTCCCCACAAACAGCCTGGAGTTGATGGGAAAATGTCCAGGATTGATTTGTCCATTAAACCGCAAAAAGCTGATTGGTTTTTGACAAAACGCTGCAGCTTCTCCTGGCTGGCGCTGATGAGCCGAGTGACAGGGCGGGGATTATGTTGTGTTGTTTAAGGTTTCCTCGTTTTGGATTTGTTTCCTCCTCCGGTTTGTGTTGGTGGAAAATAAAATGGTGGACCGCAGGCCCGGTAAATGGCTCACCTTTCTGCTTGGGGACCAACTAAAGGAGCGTTTTCTGTCTCCCTGGTGATTTCCTGTTTTTCCTCCTTCTTGCCATTGACTCCCTGAGGCCAGATGAGCTGCCAGACTTTGGATGTTTTTTAAGCACAGCTCATGTTTCTAATCATTTAGTTTGAATACAAAAACCTGATGCAAACTACCTCTCTGCCTTCTGGCTCATCCTGCATTTTTTACTGCACAATTCAAGAGTGTTCATGTACATTTGCCACATAAAACACACAAACTACTCCAATGTATTTTATTTGGATAGACCAACACAAAGTTGAGCATAATCATGAAACAGAAGGAAAATGAAAGGAAATCAACTCTAAATGTACCAAGATATACAACCAACAACGTCTAAACTTTTGCGAATTGGTGCAAAATCACGCAAAAAGACCTTATTTAATAATTGGCTTGTTAATAATGATAACAAGCTTAAGTGTTCAGGGTGAGATAAGTTACTGGACTTAACTGAATGGAAATGAAACATAAACTGCTGCAACCATCAGGGTCATTTAACCTAAAGGATCGGCCTGCTCTCTCTGAGACAGTTGCAATAAAACCTTCTCACTTTTTCGCTGCTTCCAAGGCGCTTTAATGATTCGCTTTACTCAATAATTCAAAAGCCTCAGGATCCCTTCAGGTCTTCTTCTTTGTTGACATTCAGGTGGTGAGAAAATGCAATATCTTTCCATCGACTTGTTTATGTTGCAGCTGTTCTCACATATAATCTCTATGATACTTGTGAGATTTTTGCTTTTACATTATGAACCCAGGAACCAGATGAGATGTAAATGAACTGCTTAAGTCGTTGGGGTTTTACATTTAATGATTGATTCTTCATTTGCAACATGTTCTGTTCTGCTCACATCATGCTTAAATTCTTCTTTATTTAATTTTTGTCGCCACATCATGCATGCAGCCTCCTGGTTTCCCACGGGGACACGTCCTTGTGTGTTTTGGCTCCATGTCCATCCATCTGCATAATTCTCTAAATGCCCAGAGTGCAGACCAGGGTCACATCGCGAGAAGTGACCAGATATCTGCTCTCTAAAGCGGGCACGTGCGTCCTCTCAGACATATGCTCGCTGTGTTTGTCCTCAGACCTACTTTTAAATGCGTGCAGGGAGAGCAGACGCACAACGCAACAACTGTTCGGGTCTGAGAGGCGGAGATGCAGATTCTGGAGCAAATATTTTGGCTTTGTTATGGATTATTTCTCATATCTGAACCCGAGGAGAATTTCTCTTGTTTGTCTTTTTAGAAAGTAAAAAAAAAGAAAAGAAAAACAAAAACTAGTGAATTACAAGACAGCTGAGATTACAGACAGAAGTATCAGAGTGATGATGTTTATTTGAATCCCTCAACTTGTGCAACACAATGACCACCCAATGACTGCACAGCAAAGTCTCCAGCTCGAATTTAACTCCATAAAGTAAATATTTAATCAGTGGTTTGTCCAGAGAGGACGAAATAGTCAAAAGAAATGTCTGCGTCAGACCTAACAAACCGGCACTCGATGGAGTCATTTAAAAGAGCTCTGCCATTGAACCTGGCTTCATGGTGGAGAATTTACACTTGTGACACAAAGTGTGAATAAAAGTCTGAAATTTCTTTTAATGCTCAGGTGCTAATGTCATTTCTGACCAACATTGTTCCTCTGATGTGCCGTTCAACAGCTGTGTCACCAGAACAGCCTTCTTTAGATTGGAAAGCTGTGTAGTAATTGTGTAAGCCTCACTTTTCTCCACATAACCAGTCTGTTTAAGCTCGTAGGAGTTGACGGGCTGAACACACAGATGCTCATTAACCCATTAGAAACTCAATCAGCTGCAGCTGGCAGACTTGATTGAATAGTTTGGAACAAGAAGTTATTGAATTAATGTTATTTGTGGATAAACATGTTGCATAAAACAAAGCATTTTTCTTTAAACTGCAACTGTTGATCCATATATGGTATTCTCTTCCTAATAAAATCATTTATTTCATATTATTTTAATATTTGTAGATGTTTTTGCTCTGAAATATGCACATCCTTGAAGCATTTTATTGCAGGCTGCTCAGCTTTAGTAAATAAACACAAAGTTTTTTATCTGTACACTCCCAACTGCAGTGTTTAGTTAGGTAATTGCCAGGTTGGACTCAGAAACCCCACTGTGGTTTGTAAACCTGCAACTGTTGCCTCTTATGTCATTCTAAGCTTTCTTTCCCTCACTGAGCCGGCCAGGCTGGTTATACTGTAAACAGAAGCCTTGCTTTAACTCTTATCAGAGATTTTAATGTGGAAATGGCTAAAACTGTGTAATAATTAAAGTTGTAGACTGTCCTTCACACCACATCAAACTCTGAATTTAAGGAAAACAGGTTGGTGTTGAACCCATAACGTAGGACGGTGGATCCAGACTTTGTCTGTTTTCATCCAAACATGCTGCGTTTGTGTTTCGGTGCTGTGGGCCTGTGATGAATGATGCTGACTCTGCAGGCTGCGCCACAGACTGTCTTGCTCTCAACCACGGGACACAATTACAGTGTCACGTATTCAGCCCGTCTCTCTCTGCGAGGAGGATAAAAACCCGCCTTCGGGGGGATGTCAGCAGCTTGCTTTGCTTTGCTTCCCTGGCAACCAGAATTAGTAAGATTTTAGGTTTCCTTATGTAATCCTCTGCCTTTGTTGATGCAGTGAACAAGAATCACCGGAGGCTGTTTGTTTGGAGCTCCGGGGCTCCTCGCTGCTGTGCAACCGTAAAACAGATTTACTGCCCGTTTCATCGGCTCTCTAAACAGAAGAATCCTCACATTTGGTATTCATGTTTAGCTCTGCATTCTGGAGATCTTCCACTCTCTCCTCGGTTTAGATGGACTCATTAGGAGGCAGAACAGGGAGGAGAGAAAACCTCCAAAAACATCCAGGCCTGCAGCTAACGATTATTTTAGTTATTGATTAATCGGACAGAGAAACTGCTGATTTTTCATGAAACCACTTAAAACTTTTTATACAATATTAGAAATTCATTAATGATGCAATAAACAAATAATTTGGTTTCTTTCTTAAATAACAAAATAAACATTTTACTGTCTAAAATGCCATATCAAGACTTTCCTCTTGTGAATTTGAACCATCTGAAGCTAAAATTTGCCATTTGAGAAGTTTTTGATAAAACATATTTACAAACAAAGATGCTTATATTAAGTTTAAACTGTATTTTATTTTTGCAAAGCTTTTGGTTTACTTACTGTTGTTGCTTCACCAAACTGCATTTTTTTTCTAGTTGTTGATATACTCCAGTTAACGATTAATCGATTACTGAATGAGTTGACAGTTATTTCAGTAATCGATTCATCACAATAACCTGATGAATCATTTCAGACCTGAACACATCTGTCATTTGACGCTGTGCAGTTTGTCTGAAACGCAAACAGGAGCTTTTTTGATCTGCAGAGTTTCCAGAAGGGCTGAAATGATTAATCATAATTAATCGTGATTAATCGATTATTGAAATTATTCAATTTAGTAATCGATTATTTGTTAACAGGAGTTTGCAGACTCTGAAAAAGGCCATTTGGTGAAAAGAAAACATATACAGGGCGGTAATTAAGCCAAAATTGTACAAAAATATTTATATATTCAGCATTTTAAGGGCAAAAAAACCCAACACATTTACTTGTATGTTTTATCTTCACCTGGTTCAGATTTATTAAAGGAATCCTATGGAATAAGTACAGCATAGAATGTTTATTATAAAATAATCTATTTATTTGTTTATTTGCGTCGTTTAATGTATTTTTAATGTTGTATAAAAATCCTGACGCAATTAAATAACAGATCTGTAGGATGTATCATATTTTTTATTTGATGAATCATCAGAATAATTGCTTACTAAGATAATCGTTAATTGCAGCCCTGATCTCTTGATTACTCCCTCGTTCCTCCACACTGGGATGCACAATTTATAGCAAATATTTTTAATATTTCGTCGTGTTATTGGAACTTTAGTCCAACACACAGAGCTGAGTCCGAGGCGTCTCTGTGTCCACAGGCAGACCGCAGCGATGCCAACAGCCTCAGCATCCCGGTGCCGATGCGACGCGGCGCCTCAGAGTCCAACCTGGATGTGGTGGACAGCGTCGGAGTCGATGGCGTCGGCGTGGATTTTACAAAGGGAGCGCTCGGCATCGACCGACTGCAGCAGAAGATCCTCAAGGTGCGTTTACGCACATCCAGATTAACTTTGTTATGTTACAGATTTATTTAGGAGTGTCAAAATGTTTTGTCAAAAGAGAAACAATAAATCATGCAAATGTTAATGATTGAGTTCGATTAATTGATTTATTGCGACAGGCCTAGTTGAGGGTTTGATGAGCGAAACAGGAGAAATGTCGAGCATTAATTATGACCAGCTTTCCTCCTCCTGGTTTGACTTCAGGTGACGGAGCAGATCAGGGTGGAGCAGGAGGCGCGGGACAATAACGTGGCAGAGTACCTGAAGCTGGTGAACAACGCCGACAAGCAGCAGGTCTCCCGGATCCGCCAGGTGTTTGAGAAGAAGAACCAGAAGTCTGCGCAGACCATCGCTAGTCTGCAGAAGAAGCTGGAGCAATACCACCGGCGCATGAAGGACGACGAGACCCACGGCAAGCACAGCCAGAAGGACAGCAGCAGCAGCAGCAGCAAGGAGTCGACCTCTCGCAGCAAAGAGGACAGCCTGCGGGACATCAGCTCCTCCAGCCGACACTCGGCGCTGGACAAGATCAAGACCATCGGCCCGGGCGTCTCGCTCACACCGCCGTTCTTCTTGAACAAGCCGTTCGGCATCGCCAACCTCATCAAGAACAAGTTCGGCAGCGCTGACAACATCGCCCATCTGAAGAACTCCATGGAGAGCGGCTCAGGGCTGCATGCGGAGGGGGCGTCCCGGGGCCTGAGCGGCAGCGCCAACACCGTCGCCAAACACTCGAAGTACCATAGCGACGACGAGTGCTCCAGCGGCACGTCGGGGTCGGCCGACTCCAACGGGAACCCGGCGGGGGGGTCTGTGACCGGGTCGGTGGGTGCAGGGAAGTCCGACTTCAGCGGACGCCTTATGGAGGTGCTGGATATGGTGCGGGAGGTGAGGGACGCTCAGACTCAGCTGGCTGAGGACATGGATGCCATGAACATGCAGTTCAAAAGAGACTACTCCTACTTTACTCAGGTGATGCAGGAGGAGAAATACAGGTGAGCAGCGCAGGAAGAACCACTGAGAGTCACTGCAAACAAAATCTGACCAAGAAGATTTGGTCCAGTTTCTAGAGCAAATGTTGTTTAAAACAAGACAAAAAACTATCTTACTTAGAGGAGCTTCTTTCACATCAACAATTCCTTAATACTGATTAAAAAAAAGTTCCACACACAAGTTATTTTACTTATGACGCCATTTTCCCCATGTTGTTGCCTCCTATGTCTTGCTGAAAAGTTACTTGTAAAAATTTGTTTTGTCTTATTTCAAATATACCAAAATATTTCCCCTGGAATTAGACCAAAAACAGGTGGTAAGATTTTGCGTTTCTGCAGTGTTCAGTGTTTTGTTTGTGTGTTGCATAAAGAGCTGGCTACATTTCACTGACTGTCGGCTCAAAACTCATGTTGTCACACAAAGGATTCGTTATATCAACAAACACAAGCTCTTTAAGAACCTTTAATCCTTACGAGTTAAATACACCAGGAATAAAATAGATGCTAACAGCGATGAGAAAAAATCAAAATGTCCGCTTGACTTTTATATAAACTAGGTTTTTAAATACATGAGAGCAGTGCAGTTCTGTGTTTCACATATGAGGGCGCTGTATCACACATAATGAACAAAACAGATAATTTCAGCGGATCCATCCGTTACTGTTTCTCTTCATATCGCCTGTATAGTCGCTTAATTTCACATCTTTTACATATGTTGATATTTCAAAGTTTGTCTAATGCATTTAACAAATATAAGTGACATAGTTATCACTTTTTTTTTGCAACAGAATGAAAGATATTTGAAAATCAGAACAGAGGGAGGTGGCAAAAGAATACAAATGTGACCTTTTATTAAATATTAAAATCTTTATTCTGTTGAGGTTCAAAACTGAAATATGAGCTGCTATGTTAGTTTTTAGATTTGTCTATTAAATTTAAACTAGTGCAGGCAGTTTTTGTGTTTAGAACTGACTAAAGTTGCTTGTAAAATCAATCCGCCTGAGCCAAAATTAATTTGATTAATTGAAACCTTTATATTTGCTGTCTTATCTCTTGAGCTGAAATTATCCCATCTGCTCCACGGAGGAAGATGTTTAAATTTGCCCTTTAAGATGTTTGTCTCAGATTACAGTAAACAGGAGGTGTTTGCTGTGAGCTTTGACAGTTTTAGAAGCTGCTCGATGCTAAAACAATAACACACAAACCAGCAGACTGTTGCTATGTCAAACACACACTCTTTTTTTCTTTTCTGACTCTCTCCTCGGCTCCCTGTGGGCATCTGTCTGCCAGGTATGAGCGCCTGGAGGACCAGCTGAACGACCTGACCGAGCTGCACCAGCACGAGACCAGTAACCTTAAGCAGGAGCTGGCCAGCATCGAGGAGAAGGTGGCCTACCAGGCCAATGAACGGGCCAGAGACATCCAGGTACCTGAACCTGCTGCTGCTGCTGAACACAGAACAAATGATCCTTTAATCAAACTGACCTTCTGTTCGCTAACGTCCATCGATTAGGGGGAATTATGTTTCTATTAAGATGAAAAATCAAAAGACTATTCAAGTGTATTTGTAGAACACATTTCAGCAACAATTTCAGACGTTAAAATCATCAATATGAAAAAAACAACACATTGATCAATTTATGATGGTTGAAAAGCAGCTCCAGGATGTCAAGGTCAATTTATTTCTAAAGCACATTTTCAGGAACAAGACAAATCAAAGTGCTTCACATGAGTTAGAGGAAATACAAACAAAACAAGCAGAAGAAGAACAAAGCAAAAACAAAAGTACTTAACAGTTTATAAACTAATAGGAGTTTCTCTAGATGAATTAGAAGGAAATATAAACAAAACAACAAAACCAAAAGAAATACAGAAAGTATAAAACTACATAATGGTTCCCCATGTTTAACAGGAATAAGAATAAGTAGTAGATCATTTCTTGTGGGGTTTTTTCTCTCAGCCAAAGGTTTGACTAACTGCTAACACCCTGATTAGCCAGTAGCTAACTTTCTGCATCTGTTCTGGGGAAGTCCAGTCGGTTGGACGAAGTTCAGACATTTCTGTGGAGATATAAAACTTAAATTCCATTCATAATGGTTTCAAAAATGATTTTAAAGTCTTAAATTTGAGTTGGTCGAACCTGCAAAAACTCTGCACCAAAAAATGTCAACTCTAAATCAAAACTATAAAATAAAAACAAACCTTTTAACTGCAGAAATACAAACCAGTACGACAGATGAAGCATTCTTTACCAACAATAAAACTTTTCTGAATTTCCTTCGGCAATAAACAATAATAAAAGTCACATTCTGGATCTCTGTAACAGAAATAAAGCATAAAAGCTTCGGCAGCTGGACATGAAAAATGTCTTTAAACCTGAATATAAAAATCTGTTTGGATTTTAATCCTGTTTCAAATGACGTCATTCAGATGTGGAGAAGAAGCAGGAATCTGAAATGAACTGAAACCTCCCACAGTTACACATTTAAAAGCACTTTAGTGCATCTTTACAAGTTATAAAATAATCACTGTTTATGGTTTTACTGCTGAAAGTTGCAGCTTTTTGACCTCACAATGCTTAGACTTTGATTCCTTTTGGCACAGGAAGGTTTCCACAGAGTCTAAGACTGAAACTGAAAACAATAACAATTATTCCTGCTGTAAAACTGGAAGTTAGTAGATGACTGTATTTAGTCTTGTTACAGTTCAAAGCATAAATCAGATATTAAGTTGAGTTCTGGAGGAAGCGTGCCTTTATTAAACTTTATTTTCACTGTTTGCAGCTTCTGCTTAGATTTACATAAATAAAAGTTTTTGGATGTTTAGATCATTTTGACACAAAATAGCCAGCTTATGTTTTTTGGGGTTGTTTTTTTTTTTGTTGTTGAGAAAATATCAACTAAAATAAATGTTATTATTAAAGTTCTGACAATTTTATTTCATTTTTAATTGTTTTAAAACAAACTTTTGCAAAAAAAAAAAAAAAAATTCTTTTACAGGCTGTTGCAAACAAACAAAATCTTACCAAGTGTTTTTAGTTCAAATATCTTACTTGAAATAAACACTTGAAATAAAACAAAACTAACTTACAAGTAACTTCTCAGCTTTTAGGATCTTGATTTAAGTAAGTAATTTCAGGTTCCCTTGTAGATTATTTCACTAATAATAAAACATTTTTCCATGTTATAAGTGAAATAATCTGCCAGTGGAACCAGAACTTTTTTTGTTTGTGCACTTGAAATAAATAAATAAACACAAAACATAGACCAAAAATACTTTGTAAGATTTTGTGTTTTTGCACTTTGTTAAAATCTGAGATTTAATGTAAAAAATAAAAAATAAAATAAAATAAATGTTGCTGGTACTTTTTACTATCAATGTTGTGGAAATTTCGTGCGGCTTTTCCATGAAAAACAGCTTAAACCTGCATTTGCTTACATCTGTGTTTAAAAACTTCGTATGAGCCTCAGGTTGCAGTTCTGCGGGGATTTCTAACCTGACCTTTGACCTTTGCCTGGTGCAGGAGGTCCTGGAGACGTGTCAGACGCGCGTCTCTAAGCTGGAGCTGCAGCACCAGCAGCAGCAGCAGACGGTGCAGCTGGAGAACACGGACGCCAAGGTGCTGCTGGGCCGCCTCATCAACGTCATGCTGGCCATCGCCACCGTCCTGCTGGTCTGCGTTTCCACGGCAGCCAAGTTCACCGCGCCGCTGCTGCGCACGCGGCTGCATATGGTGCTCACCTGCGTGTGCGTGTCCCTGATAGTGGTACTGTGGAAGAACTGGGAACAGGTGGAGTTCACGCTGGACAGGATGATTGTCTCGCACTGACCCGGACCGGCCAGCGCGCTGGAAATGTAGCCAACACCTTCACCCGTCCGAACCGAGAGCCTCGCCCAAAAAAAACCGAACTCATCAGGAGACGAAGTCGTTTTGGATCGGAAACTTAGCCGGGCTCGAGTCGGGCAGTAGAGGCATGTGTCGCAGCTGCACCTCTCACCTCTGACCAAACCCAGCGCGACAGAGAGCGCCTCCTACTGTGTCATTTTTAAGATTTGGTGCGACCATTTTTGTTTTGTCTTGTTTGAAACCTTCGTCTCGTGTGTCTCTGCTGGGTTTCATAAAGGAACAATCTGAGAAATATCCGTCTTTGTTCCTGTGTAAAATAAACCAGAAATCAGGTTTCAAGTCAGGATGACTGATAAACCGCAGTTCCTTTCACAAATCCAGGAGGAAAAACTTTCCACAGAGACACTACAGCATGCCTAATAAAATCATTTATACAGAAATACATAGACATGTCACTTTAAATATTTCAACTGTGATTAGAAAGTGTCCATAAAACCGTCCTGTAAGGTTTTTATAAGCACATTTACGAGGCTCAGATCAGCAGTTTTCCAGCCTGTTTTTCTCATCTGCTGACTTTTAGTTTCACTTTGAACGAGCAAAGAAACAGAAAAACTCCCAGTAAGACAAACTGGTTTATTCCCAGCACAGCTTCTGAACTGCCTCTCGTCTTGTTAACTTAATGTGTTTTTTTATTATTTGTTTTAATGTATGCAAATGTTTTCATTTGACACTGGCTCCTTAAAGCTGCGGTTCTGCTCCACGTTTACGGTCATCATGTTCTTTTTAGAATTGAATTGTACAAAAAAATGAAAAGAAAATGCTAACTTGTGCAAACATGTACTGTGAGGACGGACGCAACACCTGCAAACTTTAAATGTGACTCATCAAAATGCCTTTTTATGGACTGACCTGAATAAATGAACTTTGACATGAAGCCTTTGATGCTGTGCTGCATTCAAGTCCAGTGGGAATCCACGTGCTCTGGCTGAGACAAAACATTTTAATGTTAACGGTTTGATCTTGATTTATTTCCGTAAGACATTACTGTCCAAATTGGTTTCTATCCCGTTTAAAAGTGATAGGATTTTGTTTTACCACGGGACCTGAAAGCAGCATCACAAACTGAACGGTGGGAACTGAAACTTGTAGCTCAAATTTTCCCCGAATCGTTTGTCGATGAAGACGGTGAAATGGGACCGATGCCTTTCCAATGCAGCTCCTTCATTTATGTTTAATGTCCATTTAAAAACAACAAACATGGAGAATCCTTTACATTCTGTCTGAATGTTTTTCAAAATTTGCTCAACACTACTTTCAGCAGAAGAAACACACTCACTTCTTTGTGTGCTTAGGTCATAGTTGTGGGTTTCATAAGATTATTCTTATTTTTTTCACAGAAGGAAATAAATCGTTGTTTTTCTATCACGTTGGTTGTGTTTATTCCTCACCATTTCGTGATGCTCTGCTTTCGTCATGGGAAAATTATCAAAAAGTCGAAGAAACTTATTTTGACAACAGCTCTGCATTACTGGAATTAATCTGGAAATATGGAAAAATATTTGTATTCCAGGATTTTAATCCTTATCCAGTTATCTAAATGCTATATTCATCTATCCATACATAATTTTGTGCGTCCATCTATTTAATTTTCTACTTAATTAATCAGTTTGCCCCTCAAAAGTTTCAGTTTTGTTTGATTTTGACATAAACTCTTCAGGTTTATACAAATAATAATAAAAAACCTAAGCTAAACCGTCTAATCTTGAGAAAATTCCATTTTAGGCAATAAATAGTTCAGTAATTGAAGTTTGGCCAACAGTGACATCTTGTGGTCATCAATGAGCATTACAGTTTCTAAAACATTAAAATTATAAGCAGCTGATATGTCCGAGTTTTTATTGTATTTGATTGAAATAATTCAGTAAAAAGACGTTCGCTGAATTGTAGATGATCTAATAATCGAGCTTAATCCACACTTATTAGATTCTTTATTTACTGCTCTATAAATTAAGGGTTGTAAATGTGTGAAGAAGAATATTTAATCCAGATTTGAAGTCAGTTTTGCTAATATTGTGTAATACTGCGAGAATTTTATGTCCCTTTGGGATAAATAAAGTATTATTGAATTAAATTTCAATTGCAAAAATACAATATAAAATATATTGCCTAATTTTTTATGTTTAAATATTTATGTAACATAAAACTACCTGAAAATTATGTTTGATTAAATGTATTTTGAAAGTGACCTTGATCGTGGAGCATTTCAGTATTTTCAAATGTACCTGGTCTTCCTCATCGCTAGGTGGCGGTGAGGAGCAGCAAGGAGGACATTTTTGGCGCAAACCGGAAGCAGTTCCTTATTTGTCCAGCCATAGAAAATAAAGTTTAACGCAGTAGCGGTGCTTTCGGAGAAACGTTGTTTATTCAGGATGTTTTATTGCTCTTATTTTCTGTAAATATATACAGTCCAGCTGCTCTATAATGACATTTGTGCGTGTCTTTTAGCTTTAAGGAAGAGTTAATGTTAGTTAATATCGCCTGGTGCAGCCATTTCTGTCTGTAAATTGAGTTTTTGTTTACATGAAATTAGCTTGTTTTAACAGTTACTATCTTTTGTGACCATTAAATGGATGAACACAAGGAGAACATTCAAGGAACAGACGTAAATGTGAAAATGTCAGAGGAAAAAGAAGATGAAAAGGTAAGTCTAGCATGAATTAAATAAATAAAATATTTATTTTAACGACAGTATAACATGCTTTTATTCTCAATTCTGTCTTAAATCTGTCATTATTATTTTATTTATTGAACTGTGAAGAAAATCCGACGTTTACAAGTTAAAGAACATGTTTCTCTTAGTCTAAATTCATTTGAATGTGCTTTAAAAGTCCCAAATCCTAAATAATTTAGGATATTTCATGTTAGTGTACTTTTTTAAACGTACATAATTTGGATCTGTATTGAACATTATAAGAACAATATGATCTACTGCTAAACTGGACTGATTTTAAATAATGAATCCTAAAAATTATCCAACCCAACTGTTTATAAGTTTACTTACAGAAGGCTCAATACACAGTCTGGGAAATTGTGGAATTTAAGTATTTTTAATGTCTTTTTAAAATATGGATGAGCTATCATTTTGCCATCTTCATTCATCTGTTTGCTGCAAACAAATAGTGTAAATTTTAGAAAAGTGTGTTTATTTAATCACTAGTAAGGAAGAGGAACATTGAAAATGCATGTCAAGAAACTAAAATATGATCAAAAATGTAATTTTATTTCAATGATTCAATATAAAAAGTAAAACCCATATATTCTATAGCAATTCATTACACACTTAGTGATGTAGTCCAGTTGTTTTGTTCATCTTGACTCCTAAATATCATTAAAATACAAAATGTAGATTCTTCGATAGATAAAATAACAATTTAGTCTTAATGCAGAAAAGTTGGCAACAGTGCGGCTCACTATGCAGGCATTGCTTTCCTAAGGTTGCTCTATTCTTCTATAAGTCCATGATTTCCCAGTGAAATCTCCCGTGTTTAACCAGAAAACATCAGATCAATTTCTATTATTTTTTCTCGCTTTTGTTTCTAAAATTTTAAGTACAAAGAACAAATAGCATTTTCAAAAAGTGGCTTTTATTCAGCCACTTATACAGTCCACAAGAATTAAATAGTGATAACATTAGCAGAATAAAGATGCCATTTTACCAGAAAAAAAGTCTGAAGATTAGGAGAAAAAAGTTTTGTTAGTTATACAAATAGAAGATAGTTGTTTGGACCGGTTTCAAATTCTGATAATAGTTTGGTGGTGATGTGTTAAAAGACTTTTTAGGATTATCTGTGAAACATATACCAAAGTATAACAAGATTTAACATTCCTCATTTAATTATTCTATTTTTCTTGTAGGAGTTATCATAAAATTACTACTTTATTTTAATATTATGACCTATTCTTGTAATATTTAGACTTTGTCCTCACATTATTTTCATTTTTGTCATCCAACTTTATTTTTGTACTACTGAGACTTTATTCTTGTAATATTATGACTTTATTCTCGTGTTTAAAAAATAAATAATAAAAAGTTGTAGCCTGGCCCTGACATTTGAACTGATCTGAATTCAACGTCCAAATAAATAAGACTGTAAAACAAGATGGCGGCTTATCGTCTGAACTATCGAAACCTAAAAAATGCACCAAAAAAAAAAAAAAACATTTCCAAAAATTAAATTAATCGATAAAACTTGATTATTAGCCAGTGTTCAAGTGTTGTGAATTTACAGGACGTCATAGTATCCTGCGACCGGAAGTCAAGCTGAGTTACATTTTCTTCTCCAGAAACCCTGCAGCAGAATATGTCCCGACGACGAAACGGCTCCGGAGACGTCTCAGTCCAACAGAGACTTCAGTCACCCTGTTTACAAAGAGATCGCTCTGGCTAACGGCCACATCAACCGCATGTCCAAAGACGAGCTGCGGGTCAAACTGGCGGAGCTGAAGCTCGACACCAGGTGAGTGTTTTCACTTTTTCAGCTCGACCTCGGCGTCCGCTCCTAAAATCTAGCATCTGTTTGTGAATAAAGAGGAGTAAAGGACGTGATGAAGAGGAGGTTAAAGAACCACTACAAGAAGCAGAAGCTGCTGCAGTCAGCCGCGGAGGGAGGGCCCACCGATACCTACTACGACTACATCTGCGTGGTGGACTTTGAGGCCACGTGCGAGGAGGATAATCCCCCAGACTTTCTGCATGAGATCATCGAGTTCCCCATGGTCCTCATCAACACGCACACCTTACAGATCGTAAGTCCAAAGAGTTAGTCGATTTACCGTTAATTGTTTATTAGATGAAAATGAGTTCTTACCGATTACTTAATGGCGTCAGTTAAGACTTTTTTTTAATGTTGTAGTTTGCCCGCCGTCCAGCAGGAGGCGCAGGCGGTCATTTTTCTGAGAGCCGTTGATACAGAAACTAAGATGGCGGCGTTTTATCATAACGGAAAGGAGAAACGGTCAAACAGAGTCCGATGTGGGATTAAAAAAATACGTTTTGTGCCATTCTGTTTTCAAATATAAACGTTCGGCAAGCTCCTTCAGTTGTTCAGAAATGTAAACAGTCGACAAGTTTCTTAATTTATCACCTTAATAGAGCTCATTCAGCCGAGCTACATCACGTCAGTTCCTTATTCAACAATAACTGTAACGAAGGTGAAGCTAATGTGTCAGAAAAACGAAGGAGATGACGCTAAATAATTGTAACATGAAACATACCATGTTTTAATATTCCTTTAAGAGTTTTAATATTCTTGAAGAGCAACAGACATCTGTTCATTAAATGTTTCACATACTTTATTATTTTCATCTATTTTTCTATTCTGCAACCTAAGATGTTACTGTTTTTATATTTTATAAATATGTCTAAAAACGTGCATAAACCACAATTTTCTGTTTAGTCACTATTTCATTCCGCTGAAATAAAATGCTTAAAATAAAATTTAATGATTTTTATATTTACTATATTGTGACAACTTTAGCTCTTTATGTTATGGGAAGGTGGTCAGCCGTCTTGATTCAAGAGAATGGCCAATCATCAATTAATTATTTGTCAGTCGATAAGATTAGGCAACTTTCAATCGATAACTAGACCTGCCTTCAGAGTTGGTTAGTAACTAATTAAGTAAGTTTTTTAGGAGTATTTTTTCTGCGTTATACTTTTTACTTTCACTTGAATAATGTTATTTTGAAGTATTGCTGCTCCCACTTGAGTACAGTTTTTGTGTACTCTACCCACCCTGGTAAGTCTGTAAGTAATTAATGGAAGATTTTCTTCTATTAAATGCGATTTCTGTGCAGGTGGACACTTTTCAGGCGTACGTGAAACCAGAAGTGAACCCACAACTTTCCGACTTCTGCGTGAAGCTAACAGGAATCACACAGGTCTGAGTTGCTTCTTTCACGTCTCCTAAACGTGTAAAAGTTGAAGTCAAACCTCACCTCTTGGTGTTTTGGGCTCTAGGAGACCGTGGATGGAGCGGATCCGTTTCCAGATGTCCTTCGCCGAGTCGTGGAATGGCTGCAGGAGAGGGAACTCGGGACGAAATACAAATACGCCATGCTGACTGACGGGTGGGTTTACTTTGCGACCCAATTTGCTGCTGCAGGGTTTGGCGTTCCTCTCTCTGGTTGCTCTGATGTTTTCGTTTCCTTCTGCAGGGCGTGGGACATGAGCAAGTTCCTCAACATCCAGTGTCGGATCAGCCGGATCCGATATCCTCAGTTTGCAAAGAAATGGATAAATATAAGAAAGTCTTACTGCAACTTCTACAAGGTAGGGCTGGACAGTACATAGATTTTGTTCAATTAATCAAATTTTGGTGTTTTGAAGATTTAATTTTTGGAAAATCTAAATCTGAGGACTAGGCTACAACTTTCTTTTTATTACAAGAGTACAGTCTTACAACAATGGAGTCAATATAATACAAGAATGATGTCATAATATCAACAGAATAAAGGCATAATTTTGAGAAATCCAACATGAAAAACAAATTAAAAATGAATGTTGAGCAAACTTTGTAACTTTTGCAGATGCTTACAACTTAATTTTCTGGCAAAAATATCCATGTTGCTGGTATTATGACTATATTCTAGTAATTAAACACATTTTTTGTAGCCTGGCCCTGATGTTTTATTGTACAACTCGTATGGGATTTAAATAAAAAAAAATTTTTTTTTGTAATTTCTTAATTAGAAAATAAACAAGCAAAACCAAAAAATCTGTAACCTTGTTTTTAAGAAATCTCACTCAGCTAAATCTAAGCTATTTCACTTACAGACGACTTTTGCTCGATTGAATTTCTTCTTTCAATATTTTCTGATATTTGCCACGTCTTTTAAACTCCCACCCCTGGTTTCTTCCAGGTCCCACGCACGCAGACGAAGCTGAGCACCATGTTGGAAAAACTCGGCATGAAATACGAAGGCCGGCCTCACTGCGGCCTGGACGACTCTCGCAACATCGCCCGGATAGCTGTCCGCATGCTGCAGGACGGCTGCCAGCTGCGCGTCAACGAGCGCATGCACGGCGGCCAGCTGCTCTCGGTTCCCAGCTCGGCGCCGGTGGAAGGAGCAGCGCCGCCCCGTAACCCCGGCAACAGAGAGTAGAGCCAGTAACTTTAATAAACCAGCCTTAAAATCTGTCTTCACCCGCATCACTTATAGAAAGAGAAAAGCACTTTAAATTGAGCTTAAAGCCGTAAGGAGAGTTTAATATTTCAGTTTGTGGAGACTTTGCATCGAGGAATATAGCGATTTAGGGCGACGTATTAAAAATAAAATAAAATTTTAAGAATAAACTTGTCAGAGAATAAAGTTGAAATAATGAGAAAATATTTATATTACAACTTTATTCTCATAATAGTTCAACTTTTTTGTTGAATTATTATGACTTTATTT
Organism: Poeciliopsis retropinna; assembly: GCA_010277075.1. Taxonomy (NCBI): domain Eukaryota; kingdom Metazoa; phylum Chordata; class Actinopteri; order Cyprinodontiformes; family Poeciliidae; genus Poeciliopsis; species Poeciliopsis retropinna. Next base: position 4,452,386 of record VMRM01000025.1, read on the forward strand.
TCAAAAAATGACTTTACTCTTGTTTTATTTTGACTTTTCTCATAATATTATGACTTTATCCTCAAAATATGGTTATTCTCATTGTGACTTTATCTTTGAAACATGACTATTCTTGTATTATGAATTTATTCTTGAAATATTATGACTATTCTCAAAATACTGACTTTATTCTCAATATTTTTTGACTCTATTCTTTTAATTTTATTTTGATTATTTGTTCATAGTATGGCCCTAGTACTCTGTCGTGGAGGAGGTCTCACTCTGACTAAATATTTTTACAACAGTTTGTAAAAATGGATCATTCTTGCAGCATTCTATATAGCTAATAGCTCTTATTTTTTTGTTTTCTATTCCTAAAGAAGCAAATTAAAATAAAACGATCAGAAACTGTCCATAAACCACACATCTCACTACTGTCACGTGCCATTTAAATTCATAACATCACGTTTTTCCAGGAAAATGCCCTGCAGACTCATTTGCTCCATAAATTTAAGAATTTCACAGAAATAAATTAATTTAACCAAATGTCTTGAGCAACTGGTGAAACTTCTTTCAGTATTGCCATTTTGGAGAATGTGCTTTATGTTGTCATGTTGTGTTAAGATATTTTTTATCTCACAGTGCACAATATGTTCTAACTGAATAAATTTGCAAGGAGGCAATGATTTTTGTTTAAAGTTTCATACTTCATCATAAAATCACACAAATGATTAATAGGGCTATTTTAACAAATTTATACATTAAACTGTTTTCTCAAATCAAAATAATTTAAATATTTAAGGATAAAAAGTCCAGATTTTGGTGCAATTAAACTAATCACAAGAGATTGTTTTTGTGGCTTTTTTTAACTATCCCGCCTTTCCATAACAAATCTATCCTCTGATTGGCCAGTTTAACCGGTCACTGACCAATCAGATTGGGGCTTTAACTTATTTTTCTAAAATCTATAAAATCACAGTTTCTCTAAATTATTCTAAAACTATTAGAGATAAACTGGCTTGTTCTCTGAAAACTTTAGATTTTCAAAACTTCAGTCCTACATTGTAACATATAAGCACAAGATTAAATAATAAATTATTCTAAAACTATTGGGAATAAACTAGGAATGGTGCTATTTACATTAGCTTTATTAGAGGTTGAGATTTGCGCAGGTTTTACGGGTTTTAAGTTGCGCTTGGGCTGGAAAATGTCAAACCTGGCAACCAAGCCGAATGGCGCCATATTTGTTATTTATGAGCGTGAGGCGCATGCGTGATAGAAATTTGACGGGGCGTCCACGCCATCGCTTTAAGAAAAGGACGCCAGTTGCACCCGGTTTCACTGAGACACCAAACCAGCGGTCTGGTGTTTATAAACTCTGGAACCCGAATTGAAAATGATCTTTTCTAATCGTCAAAGAATCCCAGAAGTTCTCTTGGACACTCAGCCTAAATAACCCCAAACTGCCAGAAATCGTCTCCATCGAGGCCTAGTGACGTACGAGGCTCAGCACCTGAGACTTCCTGTTTCCTCTGTTATCCAATTTTTTACTTTCAAGTCCATGTCACCTCCACATTGTTAGTGTTTATTCTTTAAGGCTGAAGGAGTTGTATATCAAATGGGTGCAACCTAACGGCAAAACAGTTGAACAAATCAATTAAATAATTATTCTTGAGCAGTATCTAAAAATGTTACCACCAGAACTTCAGGTGTGGATAAAAGAACATGATCCAAAGACTGAAAGGAGGCTGCTGAACTGGCTGTGGCTGCGAGGAGCAGAAACTCCTGAGCTTTTCAAAGCTGGAAAAAAGATGGCCGCCATCAATCTCCAGCCCCACCAGTTCTAGCTCTGGGTAAGCTGCCTGTAAAAGATAAATTTTCCTCAAAATATGAGGGGAAAAAGCCCATTTGTTATGTGGAGGGTCATATCAAACCAATGTTCCCTCTTAATGCTCTTCAGTTGTCCCAGATGTGTTTTGTGCCCAGGAAAGAGACTCAAAATGCCGGAGCAATGCATCAATGAATGGAGACTTCTGTGGAGCTCAAAGGTTAGGCAATGAAGACCCTGATTGATACAGGGAGCGCACAGACTTTGGTCCAGTGCAGGTATGTCTCAGTTAGACCAGTCCACTTTGCTGCATCAGTGCTGACAAAAGTATCCAACAGTAGATGTATATGTGACTATAAAAGGACAACATACAAAGTCTCTGTTCCAGGTAGAAGCTGCTCCACTCGCATTCTCCATATGAACCTGCTGAAACAGTGGATGTCCCGGGGCCTAGAGAAACCTGCCTCCTTCTACATCCGGAGTGAAGAGGATGAGGAACCTGAGGAGCAACATGTTCCCGTTATCAACCTCCAAGCCCAGTTTGGATCATCTGTCAGAAGAACAGAGGTCAGAGGTGAGGACTCTCTGTCCATTTCCTAACAACAAAATTTGAGGAAATACACAATGAACTGTTGAGCTGGTTTCACTGTAACACCAGAAGCCAACGCTTTGTTTTCTTTACAAGCTCTTTGTGAACGGATCATCTGTAGCAGAGACAGACATGTTCAGCGGCATCTCTGGTAAATAAAACTCTCATTTGTGTACTTTTTTAAATATATATTTTTTAAAATTTGAAGGCTGCTCATCTAATAATTTGATCAATTATTCAGTAATTAACTTTTAACCAAATAGTATTTTCCATTACTTGAGTAATCTCAGCACCCCTGAATAGGATTGCCACCAATCCAGTAAAATACGGAGTCATCCCATCTTTGGCGAATGTCTTCTCATGGGTCTCAGCCCTGCTGGGGGCTATGGACCCCTAAAGGTCAGATCCTAGAATCGCCCCTGATTTCGAGTAAACATTATGGCTCCAATTTAGCTCCATAAATTGCTTAAAAAGAAAACTCTTCTCAGGATTCTGTTTTATAAAGATTATTTCAGTGTTTGTCCTTATTCTAAAGTTAAATATTGGAAGTTTTTGGTCGTAATTTGATTGTTGTAAAATGTCATTGCGTTTCATAAAACCCAGCAGTTTGCTTTTCTCCTTGTTGCCGGTTGTAGTTTTTGCCTGTTGATGTTGTCAGGCTGTTGGCTGGACGCCTGTTTGCAGCAGCAGCTCCTCCTTTTGTCCTCCATTTGACCCCGACTCCGATAACAAGCCAGACAAAAACACGGACTCCTCCTCCTCCTTCTCACTGCCAAACTCTGGACCCTCACACGCGTGAAGCTGACAAAACTCAAACCAACAAAGCTGCCAAAACAAAGTCCCACCATTTATGAGGTTAGTTTTACTTTTTTTCTTTGAAAAATAATCCCGTTATTCAGTCCCTATAAGGCTTTAAAATGTTTTACCCTGAAACTATAAAGTAAAAATATTTAAGCATCGTAGTGTGCAATTCCCATTAAAAATACTAATTTAGTTGCATTAGCTATTGCTTTTAAATTCATTAATTTTAGTGGTTAAAAATGCAGCTTTCATTTGATTTAACATAAGTGGCAGCCATGTTGGATTTTAAAATCAATGTTGCTTGATTGAAAAGCGAATCTCAACTAGTCAGAACTGGTTGAAATTCCAGTTTTTTTGTTTTGAAATTCCAGTTTTTGACTGGTATTTCAAAAACTGAAATACCAGTTTGTTTTTTTTAACTGTGCATTCCAACAGTTTAAAATGATTAAAAAATTGATTATTTTCTCCAGAACAACCCAGTCCTGTGTAAAAATGTAACACCCTTTCTTAGTTAAATTGACAAATAACTCTGCTTTTATCTTATCAAATGAAATGATCATTTTAAAGCTGCATTTTATTTTTTATAAGTTTGAGAATCTCAAACATTGCAAAAGAAAAAAACGGAAACACAATAAATTTAACAGTTAATTATATTTTTAAGTGGTTTAAAAACTCAAATTTTCATAGGAAAATATCATTTGTAAAGAAAAAACACAAATGTAGATTTAAAAAAGCCAAACAATGACTAAGAAATTGTCATATATTACACCGCGCCTTGTAGTGCTTTTATTTTGACGGTCCAGACCGGAACAGCGCGTCGTCTTTCCGGTTAGCTTGATTTTCTGCTTCGTCTGCATAACCATGTAGCGTCTCTAGGTTAGAACAGCAGGAAGAGAAAAGACCAACTTCACACCCAGAAATGTAAGTTTGTAGATTTTACTTTATAAAAATCAGACAAAAATTAAAACTTTTTACTCTGAGGAGAATTTTTAAAAACACGCAGCGCTCATCAAGTCTCCCACCTGTTTAAGCTGCTGCGTTCAAAGTTTCCGGGAGTTTTTAACCTTGTAGGGTGGGTCGTAAAATAACTGGGTTAAATAATATTTCATTTAAAACTGTTATAGTTAAATCTAAGTTGTTGCAGCAAACAGCTGAAAACTAATCTTTAGATTTAAATGATTTGTGTTGATCTGGATTTAATTTCTAAAAGTGAATAACAAAAATAAATCTCAGCTAAGTTTTTTTGTTTTCATAAATGCACATTAGATTTAAAAATTCCATTGTTTTTAGTATTTTAATTAATCTTAGAAAAACAAAGAACATAACATGTTTTCCTCACAATATTTCTGAATAGACTTGCTAAAATAATAATCTTGTGCATCTTAAGTGAAAATCCAGACAAGATTTTAAACTTTGAGTCCAGACAAGGAACATAAGAGGACAGAAAACATTTTTCAAAAATACATTGAGAAAGCTGTAAAGTGGCGCAATGGGCAGCACTGTTGCCTTGCAGCAGCAGGTCCTGGGTTCGATTCCCAGCCAGAGTTTGCATGTTCTCCCTGTGCATGCGTGGGTTCTCTCAAGGTACTCCGGTTTCCTACCATGACTGTTATTAACAGTCATGCTACAGTGTGCTACACTGAAAATGAATGGATGGACATTAAGAAAGCTTTTTTCAGCCTTTTGTACTGTTTTCTTACAGAACGATTAAATATTAATCTTATGTGATTTGACTTGTCATAGTTAAAAAACAAAGTTACGTATGAATTTCTTATTTTTTTATAGGGACTTTGAGTGTTGCATTGTATTTTACCAGGAAGTCACTTGCAAACCGCTACATTACAGAAGAATAAATTAAAGGTATTTATAATTAAAACATCATAAGTACAAAACCAAACAAAAACCATAAATGTAAGATTTTTTTTAAGAGAAGTGTTTGTAATAATAATAATCCTAATTTTAGATAATCCACTCTAGACTATTTAATTTCCATTTTTAGCTAATAAAATATTAGCATTTAGCCTGTAAAGTTGGTTAAAAATATTAAATTTTTATTCAAACCAATCAGCTCCAGTTTTCTTCTGCTTCTTGTTGTGTAACTGACCTGCAGCCTGATTCCTCCTCCCCATGTGTAGGGTCAAAGGTCACTTCAGCAAGTGCGGCACAAGATTTCTTTTTTGCCCAGTTATCATCGTAGAGTTGAAATTATTTTTACAGCTTTATATAGGGAGTGGAGTGTTGAGTGGAGAATTGGTGCAGATATAAACATTTCAGTCGACATCAATAATTATTGATTAGTTTTTTGTTGTAAATATCTGAAATCGGAGGCGTGACCTTTCACATTTTCACGACACAACGTTTTTTATTTTTAAGCAGTTGTGAGGCAAAATCTTAAACTGCTGCTGTGCAAGTTACTCAACAGGCTGTTGCTAGGTAGCCAAAGAATTAATGAGTTGCTAGGTAACCAGAGTGAGTAAGTCAGTTAATTCCACCAGCTTAGCTTAGCCAGCTGTGAGAGGTTGCACAGTTAAATCCTTTCCTCTGCCTACATCTCCCAGAATGCTGTGCGGTCTTGGATAAGAGTTCTGTATGTTTTCTATATACTGCACGTTCTGTCAGATGTTTTATGTATTGACATTTACCACGTGATTTTTCATACGGGGGCAAATTAATGCTAATGTGCCGAGCAGCGTTAGGAGTGTCCCTGATAAACACGGAAAAACTGATTTGTTTACCAGTTTGTGTTTTCCTCCTGTTCTTCTTCAGGCTGTGGAGACGATCTTTGCTAGCAGCGCTGCTGGCCGTGGCTGTCGGAGTTTATTTGTTGCCGTCTCCCATAGATCCCAAACCGCACATGTAAGGTTCAACGCTATAATCTAGTGTTAAATTTAGTTGCTTAGCTTTGCTAACTGTGTGTGTTCAGTTTGAAAGGGCCTCCCCCAGCGCTCCAAGGGCCACTGGCTGTTAACACCCGTCTGCAGAAGGGCCGCAGGCTGTTCACTGGAAAACTACATGGACCAGAATCCTTTGCTGCTGATGCTCATGGTGAGTCTTTTCCTTCTTTAAAGCTACATCCTTCATATGTGACACATTGACTCCCTGTTTTTAACTATTTTCTTATAAGTAATTAGGATTATTAATTTGGTTGCAGTAATTTGTTTTCACCACTAGATGTCACCACTTCCCAATCACTTTACCTTTAAACTGATTTTATTAGCAACGCTAAGTTTTTTAATTGATAAACTGAAATGAAAGTTGTAAAAGTTTTCATTTCTTTTCCGTGTTTTATTTGAGGTAACGTTTATACGGGGACGGTGGACGGGAAGCTCTGGAGAATCGGTCCAGATGACAGTCTGGATCTCATCACACACATGGGACAGGATCTACCGGAATGCGGTTTGGATACTTTAAGAAATCATTTAATCTCCATGGCAACCATTCAGCTGTGCAAAACATGTGACTGGACATAGCCCCGCCTTCAAGACACAGCTCTTCCCCCACTCAGCTCCTTCAGACTAGCCAGCAGCAATTAGCAAAGACCTGGTTGGAACTGCTGAGCTCGTAATAAGAACTACTTAGTGCAATGCTGATAAAAAGGTTGTTAAAGGGGTAATAGCTTCCTGAAGGTGGAGTTTCAGAAAGAGCAGAAGCTTCTTAAAGAGACAGAGGCATTAAATAACAGTCATATGATATAGAGCGCATTTTTTTTAGCAACCAAAGTTAACATAGTTGCTTGATTGTGCTCTAAAACGACACAATGTGCCTCAAAAACAAAAATACTTTCAAGGAGTTTTATTTTAATTAGTCCATTTAATGTTTTCCATCAGCTTCTGTGATTCATGTTGATTATTAGACGTAAAAGCTGCTAATAACATCATGTAATGAAGCTGAAGGGTGATAGTCGCTTCGGAGAACCACTGCTGGTATCAAGAAAGTAACATGTAAGCAAAACATGATCTCTGTCATTTTATTATCAAGTTTTTTCTTCAACATGTTTACATCCTCTTGCTATAGTAGTTCAGTAAGGTAGTTTAAACTACCAGGACGTGTGTTGGATGTTTCCAGGCAGCAGCACTGACTACGAGCCGATCTGCGGTCGTCCTCATGGCGTTCGCCTGGACCGCCACGGTCAGCTGCTCGTTGCCGACTCTTACTTCGGTCTTTACAGCGTCAACCCTGAAACTGGAGGAAAGACTCTGCTGGTGGCCAGCGCCGACGGTACGGTCCGACGCCTTCAGCTGATTTTTACAAACGCAGATGAATGAGGAGAACGTCGCTCTGTCACCAGGGGCTGATGGCGTTCCCTTCGCCTTCCTGAACGGCCTGGAGGTCTCCTCCCAAACGGGGATCGTTTATTTCACTGACTCGTCCAGCCGCTGGAGCCGCAGACACGTCAAACTGGAGGCAAGTGGGTTTTCAGGAAACCATATTTCACCGTTTTAAACTAAAGTTCCTGAATTTATGCAGAAATAACAGATTGTTGAGAGTTGATGAAGAGACGCTTCACAAACATAAACTACTGCAGGTTTGTTTTTTCAAGTTTAGTTGAGGTGTAATATTTGTGAAATCTGCCTTGTAGCTTCGTTGACAGATGAGATGAAGCTGCCGTTTTTTTTTATGCTTCAGGTGATCGAGTTGAACAGCCTCGGCCGCCTTCTCTCCTTCGATCCTGAGAATAGAAAGGTCACGGTGCTGCTGGACTCGCTCTACATGCCCAACGGAATCGCGTTGTCGCCTGACGAGAACTTCCTGCTGCTGGCTGAGACCAGCATCGGACGCATACTGAAGTACAGTCGAGTATTTACGCCTGTTGTCACGAGGTGTTTCATACAGATAATAGGCTCCGCTAACTAAAGCTTGTCGCACTAACCCTCCAGCTAATTCCGCTGACGCTAATGTACTGCTAAAACAATTCAGTACTTAGCAAAAGCTAATGCTAACATGCTAAGTTAAACTTTGTTGAACTTTTATCAAAAACTTGAAATTTTTGCTATTACACACCTGGCTTTTTGGTTGTGGTTCTAAATATTATTTTTAATGGTAAAATTCCTTCCTAGGTTTTGGCTGAAAGGCCCAGAGGCGGGAACAAAGGAGATCATTCTGGACAACATGATCGGTTACCCAGACAACATCCGCCTTAGCGACCATGGAACCTTCTTGGTTGGCATGACGACGACGCGATTCCAGAAGCTTCTGCCGCCCTTCCTGGACATGATCGCTCCGTATCCGGCTGTAAAACGCTTCCTGGCCAAGGTTGGAGGCTTTATATTAAAATTTGATTTTATTCTTTAGTAAACAACAACATGATTGTTTTATTCTTGATATCTTTAACAGTTTAAACTGGAAATAACCACAGATTTAAGCTGTAGTTTTGTTCATTAAATATAATCCATGCAGTTGGGATCAATCTGGAGTTAGATTTCAGTATTTTCCAGGTTTAGAGGTTTATTTCTGTCTGCACGGTGATATTTTAAAGTATGTTAAACATGTTGGTGATTTCCTGGTTCATGTTGGTGCAGCTGGTTCCTCTGAGCTGCTACAACCTCCTGCTGCCGCGCTACGCTCTGGTCCTGGAGCTGGGATTGGACGGACAAATCGTGGGATCGCTCCACGACCCTGAGGGACGCCTAACGTGGGCCATCAGCGACGTCTTCCAGCACCGTAGCAGAACCTACCTGGGCAGCACCGACTTACCGTTCCTGCCTGTCCTGGACGTCTGGGCCAGCTGAGGAATGAGCAACAAACCGTTTACATTTGAAGTGTTTTTATTAGAGGTTTAACACCAGGGGAGACAGATGGATAATGTTTTCATTTGGTAGAGAAGAGATAAAATGCCCCTTAAAGGCTCGTCCCTTTTAATTACTGCTAAATTATGTTTTAAGAAAACCTCTAGAGCTAAAACACTGAGTTTAACTCAAAATCCCCAAATTGATTGAAAGTTAGACCTAAACTTTTAATGTGAACTACTGAAATAAATGTTAAATTTAGTAAAACGTCTTGGTTTCCTTGCATTGGTTGAATTTTTAAGTACCATAGTTGCAAACAAGAAAAAACAGGGTGGAGGATTTAAGATGGCCGCAGAACCAGATCATTCTTTTTCTGTTTCCTTTTTCTAATTTCTTTATTAATTGTATTATTTATTCCTAAAAGTCAGGAAACCAACCATTTTAATTCGTTTTAAACATTTAACCAAATATTAATGGAGACAGATCTATAAATTTAGCCTGCAGCGTTTAATTTAAAAGTTTGGATAAAGATATTTAACTGGTTTTGCAACTGTAAATAATGTAAACTCAACTTTATGATACTTAGAATAGAATAGAAGAAAGGAATGAAAGCAAAAATGTAACAGCGATACTTTATTTGGACAAAAACACAACAGAACAATAGATGAAAATCTGACATATTTAAAAGTGCATCTTTATTTTTAAACTAAGTGATCAGTTTGAAGGAAAAAAAACATTTTACATATTAACTGCAGTGAAGATTATCATCAGTAGCAGCTGAAAAATCTGGATATGATTCGCAGGTTTAACCTTTTTCCTGTTGAATATGTAATAAGACCGAAAGCAGTTTATACTTTAAAATACTGAATATTATAAAAATGTTAATCAATTTAAAAAATCCCTTAAATCATTTCCCTGATCTTTGAATTTAAATCAAAAATAGGACATTTGGCACTTTATATTGTCCCATCTGTTTTACATGTTTAAAAAATGTGAAATTTTTGATTAAACACTGAAATGTAGCCAAACTATTTCACTTCCTGTGGGACAAACAAGCATGCAAATCTGTGCTGACAGGGAGACGTTTTCAGTCTTCTACAAGCATCAACTGAGAAACATGAAGTTTAACGGTTGATTTGGCTTCAGAGACGCGAAGCCACCTGATCCCGTCTCCATCCAGAGAAGATGGCGGCTCCAAAGCAAGCCAGTGGCAGCAGGGAAAGGCCTTCCTCCTCTTACCGTCTGAGGGTTGAGCTTAAACCTGACAGGAGAAAAATAACATTTTTAATGTTGAATCCGCAGGGTTTATTTTTAATACTGACTAATGTTGGCTATAAGAACCAGAATATTACATCTAATTTGCCTTCCTAACAGTGTGTAAGTTGACCTATTTTTTTTTACATACTGTAATGTTGTCAAACATACTTAAAAAGCATTAAGTTCTTTAATATTTCTTATGTTGGTTCCAGATTGTGGTGTCACTTGTGAACATTGTGTGTGTTAATGTATTGCTAAAATCTGTAGCAGTCATCTTGTGTTATTTTCTTACTGATAAATGAATAATGTGAAAGCTGAGTTTCTCTCTGTTGCTTGAGGGAAGGCTGAGATGTTTGGGCGATTTGGGTTGAGAAGGCGGTGAAGACTTAACTTCAGCATTATAGTATAGCATGTGTCATTTTTCCAGGTATTGAGTGTCATAGTACACTGTGAGGCTTTACTATGACTTATTTTTTCACATTCATGACGTCATTATATACTATGACCAACTTTTTCACTTTTTCGACATCATACTATACTATGACATATTTTTTCAGTTTTTTTACGTCATACTATACTATGACATATTTTTTCACTTTTTCGACGTCATACTATACTATGACATATTTCTTCAGTTTTTTGACGTCATACTATACTATGACTAATTATTTCACTTTTTCGACATCATACTATACTATGACATATTTTTTCACTTTTTCGACGTCATACTATACTATGACATATTTCTTCAGTTTTTTGACGTCATACTATACTATGACATATTTTTTCATATTTTCGACATCATACTATACTATGACTTATTTTTTCACCTTCATGACGTCATACTATACTATGACATATTTTTTCAGTTTTTCGTCATCATACTATACTATGACTAATTCTTTCAGTTTTTTGACGTCATACTATACTATGACATATTTTTTCAGTTTTTTGACGTCATACTATACTATGACATATTTCTTCAGTTTTTTGACGTCATACTATACTATGACATATTTTTTCACTTTTTCGATGTCATACTATACTATGACTAATTTTCTCAGTTTTTTGA